>JAHZMV010007355.1:0-71010 GCA_027743765.1 Coecobrya sp. COE2
CTTTTTGTTTGTTTCACATTGCCCCTTTTCCAAAAGGCAATGTGACAGTAGTTTAAATTCCGACTGAGCGTCAGCAACAATGAGTTACGCTCAGTCTGCTGGCCTCAGCGCCTCGTGGTCTCGCCCTATTGGCTGTTAGACAGCATCACGCCACTTTTGTTCACCTTTGCCGAGCAACGGCACTTTTCAATCAGCACTCCCAAGTTCTCCTACCAACTTTTCCCATTCTGTCTCATTATTGCAATTTTGGTGTGTGCGTGTTTGGTGTGTTCTTTTCAGGGCAACCATTTTTAATTGTTGGTTTAATTAAAGATTAAAGTTAATTGTCCGTTTAATTAACATTTTGTGTCGTTACCATCGTCTACTAATTATTTGGCTAATTAATTTGCGTTTTTGCCCTGATTTTGGCAGCATTTAATTGTAGCCCTAGTTAGTAATTCATCCCTGCACTAGAGTTTTGGTCCTGGCTTCTCGAACCTTAGGGAATCTTCTGAACGTAGTAATTTTTTGATGCACACTGGAGGAGGATTAGTCGCCCCAGTTGGAACACCTAGTTTATATTGTTGGTTTGCCAGTACGGTCGTGTCATCGTCTTCGTACAGCATTATTTGCATTTTACTGGGCTAGGCGTTTCTTGCCCTTGCCCTTTCCTCGTGTATCCTCGTCGAAACTGCAATGCAAAACATGAAGTCAAACTGTTTACAAGTTCTAACAGTAACAGTGAATTGTACACATTATGCATAACTGATGTTATATTATACTGATGATCATGATGACTATGACGATATGTGATAGTACAGTGACGTGATGTGATGACTCTGTGGCATGTACCCACCGACCAACCGACCGAGTGAGTTAGTGGTGGCAAGTAAGAGGAAAAGCAACACGTATTTCACCCTTGGACTGTAGTAATAGGTGGTGTTGGTTGGCAAGTGCAAAGAAGTATAAAGGATAAGGATACCACATTTCATTTTCAAAATCATTTTTATGACTTTGGAGATGATGATCACTTAAAAAGGCAAGGTGCATGCAAAAAAAGTTATACGCTACCGCCACAGGCTGAGAGACTTGTAATGGCTATTATTTTGTGCTTTTGTACATTGTATTCCAATATTATGCGTAGCAATAGGTGAAAGATAAAATTCTCAAGTGTGTAATTTTTTCTACTCTTTACACGATATTATGCTATAGTGGATGTGTCCGTCTTTGCAAGAAATGCAAATGTTGCTTTTGGCATGACATGGTAGTGCATTAAAAACTCATTCATTTCTTTGTAATTCATAACGTAAAACCAATCATGGTTTGCATACCGATGAGCTACACAAGTATGAAAAATCAGGCATTTATCTGAACTTACTGGGAGGGACGGTGAGAATAATGATGATGACGTTTATAAACGAAACGGATAGGAAACGACAAAAGTCACATTATCAAAACATCACACCTCTGCAATCTGCATATATTTAAACGCAACATCAGCAACGATACTAGTTGTAAATGATAATATTTTTTATGCTCCTCGGTATATACATAGTACCTATCAAAAATAAAATGGTGATCATAGCATGACACCTGACTGATATGAATTTGTGAAATGGTGAAATCCATTATGCTTTATGTAAATCAGAATCAGAGTGCCCATTGTTGGGTGACTGTTTCTTCTTTAGACATTGACGATCACTATTATGATTATCATTTCGTTGCAGCAAAGCGTCTTGGAATGTCTATTGTAACAGATATAACATTATCAATTCATAAAACATTTTACCTTTTGACAATGACTATAATAATTGACAATCACTGATCGCTGCTTGTGCTTTGTTCAAAATTGGTTACTGACCCTAATTACATGCGTGTGGTGTCATTGCCTTTTTATTCATGCCATTAAGGTGAAGCGATGGCATATCGTAGTGCGTGCACTTTGTGCATGCATTTAAATGAATGTCAGTCCAAAATGCACGATTATTGAACAGAGTCAGATTCCAGTAATAGCAGCAATCAATGACAAATGAGCAAAAACAATGAATAAATGATGTGATGCTTTCTGATGAATGCACAATCGACAATTATGTTCCTTTCATTTAACCGTACTAATCACCACTTACCTTGAAATAATTTGCTCAAGAACAAAAGGATTTGAAAAGTTGGCTCTGACTAATCTAGTTACAAATAGGAAGTAAAGTAAGAAATGAAAGTGTGGTATGGTAAATCTTTCACAGATTAAAAACCTCGTGAATACTGTATTTAAATTCGGATTGTATAAAGCTTTCTTATGACAGTAATTGCAATTTCCAGTGATACGGAAGACTTGATGTGCATTCTATCAAAAGCAGCATTACAATAAATTAATAATCTACCGTTTAAAATGAAATTGATTTGGCAAACGCTTCAGGTTTTAGTAAAGAACTTTCAGTATAAATGTTCATTTCTCTACCCTATCACCATAAGCTGAATACACGAGTGGAAAGCTGAATTTATAACAGACAAAGCCTGTTCCTGTTTTCAAAAGTATTTAAATGAAAAAATATTATGACTGATTGGTGGCGGTATTTGGCAGCAGTTTTACACTTAACTGCTTAATCTTTCGACAGTGTCACTCTTTAGTAATCGATAATATGAAAGTAATGTGTAGCTTTACGTCCAAGTACAAGTACTCATCTAAATAAATTGTGGATTTAATAGGTATCATAATAACAATAATCATATTCCCAACACGATAACTTCACATATTAACTGTTAATATTGCCCTGAGCTAATAGCTACTACCTTTATTTTGCTACATTTGATAAATGATTTTATAAAGATCTTATCAAGTTCGATTTTTGGCATTTGCTACAAGACTTTTTAAAGCTGCTGTTGTAAATAATAAATGGCAATTCCGCATGATTTGTTCAGCAGGTGGTCCATCAGGAATGCTGTTCGAAAAGTACATCTTTGTTGATGGAGGAGACATGTACGAGGACTAAAGTCGGAGGACGAAATGTACACGACGGTACAAACTGCACTCGCTGGCCGACTGTTATAAGGCGGAATATATAAGTACACAGAAGCAAATATGTAAAAACAATGATGGCCAAATTGCATTGTTGGTTATAGGTTTATTATACTAAATTTGCAAGGTAAGTTTATTTAGTTCATTGTTGATTCAACTCAGAAGTTGATTATTATGAGGCGTCTGCAAGTACGGCTTGGCGTTTATCGCATGGATTGGTTATATGATGTTGCTCTGTGGTCAGTCGGTTGGTATTGTTAGTACATTAGTAAACTTTAAATAATGAATATATTTTTGCAACAATAACTGCCAAAAAATGAATTACTTGCCTTGAGAATTTAACTGTAAATAGTAAACAATCAAAGAACCAACAAAAGATGAGTCAAGAGTCAACCAGGATCACATCATCATCACCTTTATCATTTTTTCATGAAGAAAAAAAATTAATTCGATTTCATTAATGTTATATGTTTGCGCTAAACCAACGAGTAAACCAGAAATTGAATTCGATTAATTCTTCTAGCAATACAGCTTAATAAAAAACACAGTATAGAAAAATTGTTCGAACAATCGAAATGCTAAAAAGTGGCGAAATGAGAGTATATGAGAGTTAGCATCAATTTGTTAAAGATAAAATGTTGATCACTGTCTATATTTTAGGCCAAAATATATCGAGATTTTCTCCGGAATTTTTTCGCATAATAATAATTGATCAATGTTTGGCTGTTATAACCTAACAAAATATTTTTTTGCAGATTTGTCCATTCAATAAGGTCACATTGCAGTAAAAACTGATACGATACATTTGTCAGAAATCAGAACAATTTATTTCATTTTGAAATATGTATATCGCCAAAATTCGGGATTAGTGGGTGGTTGATTTTAACAGAAGCGTGTTTTAAAGATTATACAAATATTGGTGAAAAGTTAAAATATCTACATCGGGATATCGTACTCTCGGATGGCTGGACGAACAGACGATCTCGTTAAGTTGAAAGTAGCGTTTGCTCCCTAATTTGTGATGTGTGTGGCAATACACGTGTGCTTTATACCTCTAACCAAATGCTGTGGTCATCTCATAGGTTAAGTATTTGAATTTTACTTTGTTTGTTTTTATTGTTTGACGATGATTGTCGACAGTTAAAGTTTACCATAAATCTATCCAACAGTTTAGAAAGGAAAAGCCACTGAAACTTGCAAAGCTTATAATCGTCATCATCATTCCTTGATTGTCGGTAAATTAACTGAAATATTTACTTACCTTAACTTACCTACATACTTACGCAGTTGTTTACTGCGTTTATTATTATTACATGTTAATGATAATTATTATAATTATAATAAAAGTTTGTGACTTGCTGTAAACAACGATGCTGCATGTTGTTTGTGAGCACACAAAGATGAGCTCGGAATCATTTTGTTGGCTAGTGCGTATAGCTTTTAGACTTACATTAGTAAGAGTAAACATTTTTGTACTTTAAAAATTCAAGAATCACTTCCATCATATCATATTATCATCATGACCCTGCTCGTGAGCATAAACAAAAAATAATATCAAAGAATGTGAGAAGCAGAGATTAGAGAGATTTTATAACAAGAAGGAGGAGAAAGGTAATTGCAATTAATGACAATGAGCAATAAATGCAAGCAAGCGGAGTAAGAAATTTGCTCTAGAAACGATTCTAGAATGTTGCAAGTCTTAAAGTTGTCTCTTTGTTAGAGACCCGAACACTAACATAATATAAAATTGAATCAATTGATCTCCTCTATTGTATTGAAAAGGAACTTTGATTGGATTTGCACATAATTTGAAGAAAATGGCTAAAATGCCGTTTTGGAGACCGCTAAAATGGTGCTACAGACAAACAGACAAACAATCTCAAAACCTTGTCAGCGACCAACTTATAATGGAAATGTTGATGAGCATAATAAGTACATACACTTCTGCTATTTAGGCTACTGAAAACAAAAACCAAAAGAGTAAATACAGGGGTTGTACGGGGTTGTAATGACCATCCTCCCTCATCTCATCTTACTTTGTCTTAGATGTACACTTTTTGATTCGTTACGTTCATCCTCGTCAGCAGCAATCAAATCTCACCATTGATTAAAAATCTGAATTCGTCAAACAGTCAGTTTGCAATATAAAAATGAAATGTACAGCAAAGAAATACGAAATATGTTTTATTCACCTTCTCAAATATTCATGCATAAAACAGTAGTTGGAGACAAAACATCTTATTAAGATTTTCCAAAGTAATCACACTATCAACCCCTAATGCAATTTTACTTGAAGCTACTTAATATAATCATATGCAACACCAAGCACATGACGTTCATTCATTGTTTGACAGATTTTCAATTGATTTTCGTCCAACGAATGATTCATTCTCAAGAAACTACCTACATAACCTATAAAGGTGCCTGTTTGACCAACTGCTGAATGTGGTCATCATAATATTATCAGCAATGAAACTACGTATATAAAAGTTATAGAAGTTTTGATAATTGAAGTACAACAAAGGCGAAACAAAGCAAAACAACTGACAAGAATGACCATGATGTGATGTTTGCTTGTGTGTGATGTTCGACAAGGTTTTAATTTTCATTCAATAAGAAAGAAAGTAAAAGTCTTTTAGAGCCTCAAACAGGCGACCCGCAGTAGGAGTTCATGTTTATGTAGTTATTAGTTGTTTATCCTCGTGTTTATTTGCATGTTAATTCACAAATTAAATATTAATATTAGACATATATATTATTGCACCTGTCCATATTACTATTGACTTTTGTCTTCACTATTTATTATATAGGTTTGAGGTTGAGTGTTTAAAAAACAGAAGTGGTAGTCGAACCTCTTTCATTCATGACTATAACGTAATGCTTGCCACAAGCAGTTTCGATTAACTTGCTCTCTCTCTGTTCATTTTCACATCACCTCATAAATGACATGATCCTCCTTCATCATCCTCACTTTACTTGATGATCTTCTTTTACCCCTATTACATTTATCACTTTTCCTCGTCCATACATCACACATTGTATTTACAACAACTGAAAGTGAGTTATCTTTGCTAGCATCATATTAATGATCAACATTATGAATCAAATAGGTAGCAACACCCGCAGCAGACAAATTAAAAAGTAAAAGTAAATATTTAACAAGAAAAGTCAGCAAGAGTAGAGAACAAGAAATGAAGTTATGCAAAGTACTCGTCATCGTGTTCATCTCGTCTGTCTTTTAAGGAAAGTGGTGATGCTGGTAGGTAACTTCATAGATTAGCTACAGTTGATTGACAAAATATTTATCAAAGTCAAAGGTAAAAACGTGAACAGTTCTCTGTATTATACAGTTTTGGTAGGTACGTTTTCACAAATAAGCGTAAATTGTTATAAAAACAAAATGACGACGATCATGATAATGATGCAAGTTGTTTTCAGTGGATTTGAGATTAGAGTTATTACCGTTGTTACATTAACTCCGTTAATGGACATGAATATAAATGACAGACTTGTTGTCTCGTCTGCTGCCTTTTGGCTTTCTTCGTGTAATGACTTGATGACATATAATATGGATTTCTTCTCTTGCGTATTGCATATGTGTAGGTAGGCATATTATTATCATCTTCGTGTATCGCTTTCCTTAACAACTTTGCAATTTTGCATAGAAGGAGATTTGAATTGCAACTGTGTATACAGCTTGTTGAATGCAATACTTCAATCAATATCGTGGAAAGTAAATCTGTGCAAAAAAGCGACACTGACACCACAAGGTTCAGACATGTGAATTACCTACTACACAATGTTATGTTGGCTAGTAGTGTTGTCCTCCCCGTCACAGGCGCAATTTTAACCCTTAAGAAGAATATGACAAAAAAGTGGCATTGATTTTGGTTTTGTTGTAATTGCAGTAAGATGCCTATTACGCATGCAAACATGAACGGAAAACAAGCTCGAGGAATGCCAAATTTCAATTTCAAACAAGCCACGCATAACAAATAACAAATAATCGTGTAGGCAGGTATGCAAGATGATTCGCAAGCGGATAAAAAACCTGAACTGAACCATCATGAGAGCTAATGATACAATGATGATACCGATTCATTTTGAATTAATAATAGTCAATATATAGGAAAATCATAAAATAATCGTTTTTGTATGCATAATATAAATACTGCGTACTTCATACTTGTACATACATACTATAGACTAAATGTATTCAGTATAAGACGCGTACTTCATAATCTTCTATCCGTGCCAACGAGCCACAAATTGTTATTAAGTTTATCATTATCATCATCAGCTCAAAAAGAAATCTGATCACTGACCACTACTGCACTGCTACAGGCAGGAGACAATTATAAGACACTTTTTTAATCTGTATCTTATTGACGCATTTGACAACTTGCAAATTTATCGATATGATGACCTTGCCACCACATAACAAACACAACGGTGACGGTTGGTGCCATACTAATTTACACCCCACTGCAATCAGCAACAACAAAAGCGATTTTTTTCAAAGAAATGGTAATCATCCCTTCAAGAAGGGAATTGAATAGTGCTTTGAATTTTTCGTCATAGATCTATCAACAATAGACATCTCAACACAGACCACAAAGACAAGCGGATCAGATCAAGTCTATATTTTAACTTTTCTGCCATGAGATTCTAATAACTTGGCTGTGATGATATTTATAACCTTCACGGTGACGGTAGGTGTTTACATGTGAGATAGATATAAATTACTCTTATTAGTTTATCATTATTATTAGGTCTCCTCATTTTAATTTTTGGGATGATAAGAAGATTACTATTACTGAACATGGTCTCTTCTCATCATGTACATTTTTTTGTGATGGTCATCGGCAATGCCAATGACAAAAAATATTTTTATCAAGTCATCATCAATTTCAAATTAAATTCCCTTACATTTTGCAGGAATATAACAGGTAGTCTTATTATTTTCTAATTTAAGAGCCAAGCCCAGTCACTACTCAATGAAGATAAAGGCAAAAATAAAAGAAGTCAACTTCAAAAGCTAAACCTAGACCACCTTCTTCAGCTCTTCCTATCATCAGCATCATCGGTTTTTGTTATGCGTAGAGCATATGCTCCTCCTCCTGTACGAAATCATGAAGTATATTTTCGTAACAAGATCAAAATAAATGAGTAATTGTATTGTAACTACGTACATCAAGGATTATGGGAAGTGAATCTCTGCCAAAGGGACGCAATGGATAAATCAAAAAAGCCACAAGGGAAAGTGAAAACCAAGCCTTTAGGGCAGGAAGGGCATCTTTTCTTATCTCTCAAACAAGAATTCCTTACACAAAACGGCGCAGGTACCTATGCGTATTGTAGGGAGCTCCTCGCGTTTTCCTTCCTGCATACTTGCCTTTTGTCCATTCGCTTGTTGATTCCTCCACTGCTTGTATGTCTGATTTTGATCTAAATGGTCGCTACTTTGCTGCTCCTGCTGACCACATTGCATTGACCCCATCTCTTTTTCTACCTTTAACATACATACCATAAATATACATTAAATTGGCAGACATACGAAAATAAACATTATGAAAACCAAGCCAGACGAGTATTCGCTAACAAAACAAATTTTTATTTGCTGTTGTCACCATCTCGTATGAAACCATTATTCTGTGAGTTAACGGTGCATACTAATATTGTGTAACAATATCAGAGCAATAATGAAAAGAGAGGATGTAAGAAGGAAAGGTGAAGAGCCACCTTGAAAACTATAAAAACTTTCATCGTTTCGCTGTATGATGCTATTGTTGTCAGTGCAAAGATGTATGACGACGCTTAGCCACATGCATGTAATAAATATAATTTCGTCAAAGGATGCGATTCGATATCGTTTGCTCGATGAACTATGTCCGTATGGTACATAATTTTACTATCGTAGAAAATCTCTCCTCATTCAGTGTCATCCATATTTATATAGGATTCATTCATTCAATTATAATCATCATCATTACCACATTTACAATTATTCTTGTGTTGTTGACTGTCAAAACTGCAAATTAGTAGATAAAGGATGATAATAAGAAAACGAATTTTGTGTGTGAGAGAGAACAAAGATTTTGGCTGTTTGTTTGATACTATTGCACATTTTCAATTACCTACCTATATAAAGAGTGCTCTATCTGTATTATTGCCCGTGGCGGCCTTGATGCTCGTTCTTTTCACTATCCAATATTTCATCCCATGATCCAAAAACTGCATTATCATTCTCTGCAGACGACTATAATTCTTAATTTAAAGGCAGAGTGTGGCACAACATGGATTATGATTACTGTTGTTGCTATTATTTATTCTGATTTTTCTCATATTTTAAACACGCCTTTTCGAAAGTAAAGCTTAACACAAGCAAGTGCAAAACTGTTGCTGAAATAAAATACTAGCCATAAGCAAAGACCTGTAAGGACCTTGGTTAGGCTTACGTTTACAGGCGGACACATAATAGAAAACACGTTCGTTTTCATTTTACCTATTCAGAACACATCTCCATCCCATCATCATCGTTATCATTATCAACATGAGTTTAATATTATATGGCTATAGCCGCCGCTACCGGCCACGACTTACTTGCATCTTCAAAACACTTTGAGCATGAAAAGGCAATAAATGAAATATAAACATTGTTGTTGTGAGCAAGTACAGTTGAATGATCATCATCGTAGTATAGCTATATACTATCTTGTAGTGATATCCGGCTGAAAAGGGCTTTCCTCTCAAATTCAAACTGGCTTAAGGGTTACTTTACCTTGCCTAGGCTTTAAAAATGAAATCGACTAGAGATAGATAGGTAGACAATATATTATGCTGTGGAGAAGAATGAGAGAGATGAAATGAAAGGATTGAAGTAAGATGGATGGACTTTCGATTCTTCTCTCTCTCTCACGTTCAAACTGAAAGATTTTCGCTGCACTTTTTGTAATATAAACTACATTACCTATATGAAATGATATTATGTATATGAAAATAATAATATTGTATGCATTACAAGTAGGAATTTATCAGTAAATTACATTGCAATTTTACTATATTACCTTCAACATTGATATCTGCCTGCCTGCATCACATCACAAGCTTCACTAAATTAAAAACATTTTACAAGCTATAAACTTTACGAAATCATCATTGCAATCCCGTATAACACATCGTCCGTTGATGATGATAAAGATTCCTTAAATCATTGCCATCCCATCATCCAAATTCTACTAACCTGACTTGGATTCGCTATCTCAAAAAATTACGGCGATATAGTATGAAGCAGAGATGCTCTTGTATGATGGCTTCTCTGGCTAGCCACAATAATAATTTTATTATGATGATGATGCTGATGGGGATATGATTTGTATGATGGTTTGTGTTTGTGTGTAGGTTGTGCAGGTGGGTAGGTACTTGAATCACAAAAAGAAAACCCAGTCAGTCAGTTAGTGAAGCGTCAATAAAGTAAAAAGTGGAAGAAGATTGAAGATTTACAACATGAAACATGGGATTAAGCTTGTTTTTTTCTTATTTTTTATTGATGCAAAAATGCAGTTCTTTGTATGATGCTTTACAATGAATACACAAAGTATGCAATCTGATTTAGTGTTGTATAGCAGCGTAAAATTACGGTACATTGTGTACTTGAATCTTGTACATGCGCATCTCTCTATCTTTTTCTCCTTCGTAATATCTCATCTTACCCAACCTATATCAGCAGCAGTGAAGACATGATTGAAAGATACCAATAATAATATAATATTAATAATATATATAAAATGACAACGATGAGGAAGAATCAGAAAGGAAAGCACGGGGAAAATAATAATAATGATGATCCAATACAATTTGTTCTCAAATATCTATCTAGGATATTCAGCTTGGCTGTGTTTTGAGTGCACGTAAGAATCTAAAGAGGAAAAAATAGTTGCAAGGTAAAAAGTAGAGATTCAACTCATCGATTTGATTGATAACATTCCCATTAAAGAGAACGTCGCACATTCAACTTAAAACTTATAGAGCATTTTATTACTTGTGTTAAACGATCATCAAAATTGTCTTATCAAAATGCTTTAACAGCCATTAATTTTTTCCTATTTTTATATTCGCATATTTCCCCATACATACGTATAAAGTGCAATAGCAATAATGTATTATTTTTTCCACTTCCAACTCTTGCCTATAAATAATATCTTGTATCATCACACACATTTAGCTATTTATATGTGTAACTTTTACACGCTCTAACTGACTGAACCAGTAACAATGAAACACATTATCAAAAGTAATTACTATTCCTTATACACTTTTCGTATTGCCAAAAATGCTGCTGGCTGTAATGCGAAGCTCATTTCACATTAGCACGCTACCTGCGAAAGAATTCGTACCTTTCTTTCCTTATAGGTATCTAATTTACATTAACAGTGTGTATAAATGCATCTTGTAGAATCTTCTTCTCACCACCTCACTACCACATATTCTACGCACACATACACACAAGACATTTCATACCTACATCATCAACCACAACACACACACCAGTCACTCAACCTGAACCGCAATTATTTACCTGAGTTTCCGTCAACAATTTTTCTTCTCTTTTACATCTTGTAAACACAGTTGTAGTATTACTATATTATGTAGCTTCGTCTTTCGTACTTGCATATTATCTTCCATCACACCATATTAATAGGTACATTTATTACAAGAGTCCATGTGCTTTTCTATGAAATGTAACGCTATACTGTGTATTTCATCTTCTAATACATATATATTATATGTACATCGTCACATATTGCATCTTTGTTGGTGTTCGCAAAAGTACAGTGTTGGTGACGGCAAAGCCTGTTTGCCCTTTTCATTCATTTTCATCTTTAAGCACCACCGTTCCTTTCTTAGCACAAAAGGATATGCACAGTGTGTATTCATTTTTCTTGGTAAAATAGTATCGTGCTAGACTCTTTGGCGAATGGATCGCGTCCATATTACACCTGTATTTGGATATTTTTTGAGCTACCTATTAAGAAGATTTCCATAATCAGAAAACATCATATCGTGATCACATCATCAAACAAAAGTAAGATCTTCTCCACTGATCTGATTATATTTTACTTATGCAATTCTCTTTATTGTTGTTACAATTTCATGATGAGCGTTGTTGTAAGAGTCGGTTGGTTAAGTCAGTAGGTAATCCGCTTGAAAACATCATCACAAATCAGCAAAAGTACACAAAGTGCAGGGGATGAGCGGATAATTATGTGATAAAATGTGATACCGCATGGTGCCCGAAGATCGTGTTCAGAGTTTTTTAAAGACGTTTTTTTATTGTTAGAAAGAAGTGATTGTGACTTTGTGTGGTTGTTTATAGTTTTGCTACAATTGATCTGCATATGTGTATACGGGTCGGATGGTGATGCTGATAGCACACACAAAGTGGTCATTCATCCTGTCTGACACGATTTTTCCCATGTAGTAAAAAATAAGTTGAGTATGTGACATCATTTATGATCCAGATATCTAACAACTTCTTGTCGTGGTGGGTTTAAAAATGTAATCTTCAAAAGCCTTTGAAGATAATAGTATACAAAAAACAACGCTATTCATTCATTTTACCGTCCATTTGTTTTCTATATAGTGACATTATGAATTAGATCATTGTTAATTTTTTTATGAATTGTATGACGAACAATGACAACTGAAAGAGTGCAAAAAATAAAACAATTTATCACGGAACACGGAACGGGCATTTGTGCTGCATATTTTTTTTCTAACGCAAAGTTGATGAAGGTGCTCATAATCGTAATAATTTCTATATAAAAACAGGTCGTGTGAGGTTTGGAGTTGGAAAAAAGGTGGTGTGAACTAAATGGAATGCGGAGATTTCATTGTTGTATAGAGTGTGTACTTTGATAAATATTATTTTAATTGCCGTTAATTGCTCGTCCATATCTAGTAGTTCCACACATCATCCCTCCTACACCACCCATGGCTATTGTGTAATTATTTAAGGTGTATAGAGAAAAGTGTGTATATACCGTCATGATTTTATACTAAAAGATAGAAGCTAAAATAAAAAAGTTTCAGTGGAAGCTGATTATGCATTTATCTTGTGTAATGGACTGATACATATACGTGCATCCATTCAAACATATTATTATTAATAGTATAAGTTGTAAGTATGCAGGAATAAGAGTTTAAAGCACGACTTTGATAATTATTGTGATAATATTGTCGTCATAATTGCTGTTTTGTTATTGTGCATACGTGTTACACTACAAAGGCGGTTCCTCTCTCCTCTAAAATCAGACTGATCGTGAGTTTTGTCATCTTTGTCTGGTCCACATATGCATTGCATACTTACTCAGGTTTGGCCTCTAGTTTGGTATGCGGAATTGGATAATCCAGTGTGATTACATCGCTTAAAAAACCTGCCACATTAATACACAAAACTTCATTGTTCAACAATGATTGTATTGTTGGTGTTATTAATATGATTATCTATGATTGCTTCTTCTGTCCTCCTCATGACTTTTTACATATAGGCACATAAAAAACTGTACAACCCAGATATTCAAACGAATCGGTAGTGGTAGTCTTAATGGCCGTTGTAGTAGGTTTAGTTTCGGCTTTTTGCTTTATTATTAGCGTATAGGATAAAGCCATCATACAGTCATCATCATCATGGTAGTTAGTTTGCTGCCAGGTGAGTAGTTTAGTAGTCTTAAGTCATCATTAAAGCAAAACGTGTCTTCGTCGTGACTTTGAGTGTACTTGAATCAGCGAGGAGTTAATAAAATTGCACAATAAGGCAGCAGCAGGTATCGAAGAAAAAGAAGGAAGGGAAAGGGAGTCAGTGATGTGCAGTGAGCATCATCATCGGCCACTCCGAACTTACCCAATGTATTTAAATATTATTATATTATGCATTCATTTTTTTGTCTTTTTAATTGACTATCAAAGTAGTTATACAATTAACTATATATCTATATAGTACTGCTGTGCCGTTCCTAAAGCACACAATAGGTTTTATTATAATTTTTAAAAAACAGTTAATTACCCAAGAAATAGTATTGCATAAAAATTTGAAAATTTGTTGTAATCCGTGTACAAGCATGATTCAGCTGAAGAAGAGTCCTATTTTTATTACGAAATACGAAGAATCTGTTCAGTACACTTGTCTTAAAGAAATAAGAGGGTGCTTCACGAGTTTTTCATAGGGACTTGACCAAAGTGCAAAATGAATAATGTTTTTGTAACTTGGGACTTGCACTAACAGGCTTACTAAATGAGAAATAAATGTGGATAATGCAAGATCGACCGGTATGGAGAAAATCGCCGAGTCTGTTGAAAGTTTGTTTCTTTCCACTCAATTGTACAAAAGTTACTTTGCATTCTTACATTTTTGACGAATAATTTTACTTTCATCATTTCAATGTTTCTCTCTTTTGTCTGCTTACCAGTTTGCCTGGTATTTTGTTGGCAGCAAATTGATTGGGTGCTTTAATGACGATATATTTCATGATAGTTTAAAAAAAGAAGAATATTTTAATAGCCACACAGCAGCCAACATCGCCACCACAAGTAATCAGTAGTTTCATGTATCCGTAACATAAATTACCATTTTATTCATGAAATGTTGGCTTGTGGATTTTTTTGGCAAAACCCAGCAAAAGTTGAAAAGAAGAAAAGACGAAACAAAGTTGTTGAAAGTGAGAGACAAAAGAGTATACGTATGTATTTGCTTATTTTTTAAGAAACAAAAATTAACTTTGTAAAATACGTTGACATTCACTGCTCGTGTTGAATAATGCATATGTGTTGTCCATCTCACCAATTGTTAGTATTATTAAAATTTTCACCAGTCTTGGCGTGTAAATGAGAAATAAACCCGTTATAATTTAATCAGGAAACTGAAAATGCACGTTGTACATTGGTGAGAATACAAAATAATAGCGAGTCTCATACGACTCCACTGCGAACGAATTTTGGTGCCAAAAGAACCGATATTTTCCACTTTTTATGCGAATTGTGGAAAGTTATTATATGAGTGAAGAATCTCATAAGAGTAACTACTGGTAAAACAGTAAAGGCTGCGTGGACAAATCGCGTTCAGGCCTCTGGTCTCGGTTCGGCCATAATAATCATTATATAGTAGTCGTGGTTGTCGGTTGTCAGTTCTCATAAATATAATCAAGGTACATGCAATTATTATTATCTTTGTAATGCATTATTATGCAACAATGTAAAAACAGGAAAAGCAAGCAGGCAAGATAGCCAAAGTCCGGCCAAAGCAATAATCAGTGTCTGTAAAAAGGTGTGAGTGTGATTGTGTAATAGGCAATGTTATTATTACTTTTGCAGATCCCACTCTTGCCATACAGAATAAGCACTTGTGTACTGTTGATGTCATGTCATGATGATGTCCTCCTCCTTTTTTATGAAGTAACAGTGCCCAGCAAAAATTATTATTATTGTTATTGCCTTCATGCATATATACAACACTGCATTGTTTAACGGGTTTTCTCCTGTGGGCATTATCTCTTCAGTAGTGGTCACATTGAATTTTGATAATTCATTAATATCATTACACAATTTTATACAGTAATGAAATAACGAAGTTCATGCCTGCACAGAGCTTTCTTTAATGAACCTAATACTGCAAACTTGCTGCAGGTTATATATTTTGATGGGCACAAATTAATAAAGTAAAAGAGTTCCCTGCAATTTCTATGATTATTTGAAAGTCATTGTCAAAATAGAAAAAGTGTCGAAGAAACAGTTGAATTTGACCTAGACTGGGGCAAAAAAAATCAAAATCGATTCATTATTTAGGACAGATCTCTCTATACATTGCTTTGTGTTTGGACAGTGGAAAAGTTGAGTGGTAGACGAAACAATGAAAACACATATTGGCTAATAATATCTCAATTTTGATGTGATTTGGATTCTGTATTGTTTATCATCGTCGTTGTTTGTTACTTCATAATTCGTTTCTTGTTAAAACTATGTGAAAAATCAATAGTTTGTTGATCCATTCTATTTTTATAACCTTTACATATTACATATATCCATATAACATAACAATAAGAAATTGCATACAGCAATAACTAATTATATAACAAAACATTTTGGAAATTTTTGTTTGCCAAATGATTCGTAATAATAGTCTGCCACAGGTCGTTATAATTTTCATATGTAAATATTTTTGTTATAATGTAATTGTCCTCTTTTGACTCTGGCAGCTTGGCAGCATGCTGGTTCCCATTCAAAATACTCAAGTGCGTTCAAGGATTTTGAAAATAAACAGACAGATGAATGGACTGAAATTACTCAAAATCGCCATACAATTTATATTACATAGTGATTGCTGTATTTTGAATAACAAAACAAAAATAACAGCCTCTTTTCTTGCTAGTGTTATAAAATATATTTTGTCTTTTGGCACTGTTATCAGCTTTGCAATATTGCTTTGTTAAAAAAACCTAGAATAAAATAATGTGTAGATTTTTTTAGGCTGAGGACATTCCATATCTGGAAAAAATTTTTGTCTTTCTGTTTATTACTTGAAGAATTACTCCATCGCAAGCGGTTAATTACTTGTTGGAAAGCAAATATCATGTAATCATATCCGTATTCGTCCTAAGTATTTACTGACACAAATATAGATAGCCTTTAGAATATAGAAGCTTTCAGCAATTATATTTATACTGTCCTCTGTATTTCGTTCTTACTTCCAATTCCAAGCTATACAAACACAAGCACAGGGACATAGCAAGAGATGATAATGGCATAATATGATATTACTGCATATTTCAGTTTTCAGTCCCCTCTTTCATTATATTTAAAATGGTAAAGACACAAACAAGTGCGTTTGAATTTCTTCAACAATACTTTAAAATATTTTATAGGAGCACTTTAAAATGTTTAAAGTTTGAAAAACTATTGAATGAGATAATTATGCATGACGGCACAGACAGAATATTATGGTTAAGTTGGCACTACTACTGATGTATGTTGCTAGAACGAAAATAAAGATAGTTATCTTGTTGGTGCATCTTTGTGCACTAATTAACTTATTCGTTTTTTTCTGCCATATTGCGTGATGTGCGAGAATAGCACTGTGTAATGTAAGAGTACTGTTCCTTTCTAAGAGAATTACAGTTTTAAATTCATGTTAAAATGCAGTCGAGTTCTAATAAGCTGGTGGTTATGATGGTGCTAGTAATTCGGCAGGTGTATAAATAATATATAAGAGTACAATAACAGTAATTTAAACGACTATCTAGCTTCATGAAAGTTGTATGTTAAATCGCACAATATTTTTTTGTGGATTTTAACTCACATGAATGAAATGAAAATGAAAATTGAGATGATGTTGAGGGAAAACATACTGCCATACATACTTAATTAAATCCAATTTATTTTTTATGCAGACGTGCCGTTGCAATTTGTGTGGCACGGAGGTGTTAATAATATATTGTGGGTGTTGATTATCCATCATTATGTATTCTTATTAATTACTTTTAAACATGTATTTTGTTTACCTTTTCAGCTCTCTTGAGGACGAAAGCAAGAAAGAAGAAAGTGAAAAAAGTTCCATTTAACAAATAAACTCAATTTACAGAGAAACTCAAGAACCGTCAATTATCCATATTATATCAGCGTTAAAATAACAAGTTATGTGAACAAATTTTTCCCTGTAATAGGCAGCCAACATGATTACCAAAAAAGATGAAAATGGTTAAAATCTTAAATCTTTCTTTATAAAAGCCAAATTAAATACTTAAACATCATTACTTTCCAGTCAAGTGGAAAATAGGCGAGACAGATAGGTACAAAAATTGAGAGTTTATTGAGGAGTTGGAGTCTCAAGCATATACATATACAATTCATATAGTAGATAATTAAGATAGGAAAGATGTCAAGGCTAGAGAAAGCTCCCAGTACAGGGGAGACTAATACAAACACAGTGAATACAACTACTACGAAAACATCAAGTCATTCACAACAGCAGCAGCAACATCATCATCATCAACAGCAACACTTTCCACGTATCACAGTGCCAAAAGGAACCGTAGCTGGTGCCACAACAGGTGAAGGGACAATGGTTCAAATGATGATAGACAAGAATGGGAATCCACTCGACCCAAAGCTTATTGAAGGTCATGCTCACGAAGTGATTTGGGCCAGGCAGCAAGTGCTGCAGAGGAAGAAGGGGACAACAATCCCATCGAATCTAGCAATCCCAGTGGGATTAGCTCAGATTGGCATCGGGGCTAGTATGGCTATACTCGGTGTGTTGGCCATAAGATACCAGAGCTACCTGTTTTATTATGGGAGTGGGTTATGGACCGGGATGGTGGTGGGTATTACAGGTGCCCTGTGTGCGATGTGTACAAAGAGTGGGCTGCCAAAGCCCAAATGGTTTTGCGGGGGTCAGAGATGGCAAGTGCACGTGTTGCTGGCAATGACTATGCTCTCTTTGTCGGCTTCTGTGCTGCTCGCCATCTTTTCTACTGCGGGGTTGCTTCAAACTGCCAAAACTATGGTTGGCGTGGTATGACTTTAAAATAAATAAATAAATATCTTAAAGCCACAACTAAGCTTACAAAGATATTATATTCCCATTTTTTGTGCTGCATAGGAAATGGCCGACAGATCCGATGATGATGAAACCCTTGATCGCAGGCGCTCCGCTGGTAATGTAATCAACTCTTTGCTTCTTCTTTGTTCGATGCTCGAAGTACTTCTTAGCTTTTCAACCTTTGGAATGGCCATCAGCGTACTGTGTAAATCCAACTACAAACCTAGTCTCCTTTCTTCGACTGGTTCATCTGGAAGTGAAAATCAGGCTTCACGCGGGGATATTATTGCTTCTGGTACAGAGTACCAAGCAAGAAAGGATCGTCTACTTCGCTGGTTAGGTCATCAACCTCGTCGAGCAGCATTCCCTGGTTTACCCCAGCCTCGTGGTACCTTACGCCCGTACGTTATCCCAGCGCAGTCAGTTTCCTCGTCATACGTTTTCCCTGCTCCACATCACCGACCAGTTTTCACTTTGCCTCCAAATTACCCCACATCTATCACAATCCCTCATCCAGCTTACTCCATCATTATGCCAATGCCTGCTCCAGCCCCGGTGCCAGTTGTCCCCCTTCCAATGAGAAGGTCCACAACTCCTGCAACAAATTCACATGTGTCTAATGCTCATCATCATCATCATCATCAAGGGACGCTTTTGTTGGTTCCAGAGGAGTACAGAATGAAGCATCAGCTTCAACAAATTCAGCAGCAACATCATGCCGCTGCTGCTGCAGCCGCCGCTGCGAATAATCACAGAAGCCGTCACAGCAGCGTCAGCAATTTGAGCGTGGCCACCAGAAGAAGTTCTAAATGCTCTGTGGCCAGCTCCAGTAAGTTGAGTGTAAGAAGAATTTGCGAGGAGACAAACAAAGAGTTGGAGATTACAGAGGAAGAAGTTAGCAAAACGTACACAGGATTAGATAGAAGCATCGCTGAAGATTTTATCGCACAATCCATGAATGATGGAAATAATAATATGATTAATGATGGTAGTAGCACGACAACAAGTACAGAGGAGTCTACAGGAGCAGCGGGAGGGGATGAGGAGGAAATTGATGAAGAGGTTGTGGGGGATGATGAAGAAGATAATGAAGATCCGGAACAGGAAATTTCACGATTGTAGTCCTTCAAAATCTTTCACATTTGACATAATCTAATACAGGGGCTAAGTGAAACATCGCCAAATCTTACAAGAGAAAAATATGCTAATGTTGGGAAATATGCAATAAAAATGTAATTTAGAAAAACATTATTTATTTTTATGAATCTCTAAAGGACATTGTCAACTAGTAGCCTTCGAGTAAAAGTTTACGAATAAATGAAATGCAACGTAAATATTAAAATTGCGCTTTTTTGGAATCCAATTGAACTTTGATGTGCTCTTTTCCAATAATGTATAAAGTTAGTCGTAATTTGTTTAACAATAGTAATCAACTTCATACTATTTTATATGCATATATTGTACTTTGAACTATATATTTTGTAATGTATTGTGTAATCTTTTATAAATATGAAAATAACGATTATATATTATGATTTACGAATAACCCTCCTATTTTATCACGTAATAAAAATATTTTTGTATTATTTTGAGCGAAAACCCTTCAATCTCATCTAACCATTTATTTCATTGAAATATTGTTGGCTACATTTAAATTAAAGCACATATTCGACTATGTATTTTACAAACGATCAAACCCGGAACTGTTCCAGCGAAACATTTATTAAACTTTTACAAGCAACACAAAAAAGTATTGACTGTGAACAGTTTTCCCAACGCAGCTTCCTGACTTAAATTGTCAATGCGGATATTGATATCTATACTACGCACTTGAAAATTAATTCCGGAAATTAAAAGGAAGGGCATGTAATAATAAATATGTTTACATAAAGACAATAAAAAAAGTAATAAACATAATATTAATTTGACTATGACATTCATGGTTTGTTTGATTTGATGTAATGTGTGATGACAGCAACACTATTCTCTATACAGAGTATATAAATAAACCAGTATTTATAGTCCTTGCACAATTGTATCGATTTGCATATATCACGCTTGTTGCAATAGTTGGGCTGATCGGCTGATGGTTATCATGTCAGTTTTTATCATTCATTACTAATCATTTACTGTTTAATGCATATTTCTGGATGATAGACACCAGAAAGATTTGTAATAATTATGGATTTACCCCAATTCAATGATTCTTCATACTTAATACCTACCGTAAGGTAAAGGTCACAAATGACAATCAAATAATAATAATATGCACATACTTCATGTTCCATAATATTCGTAACAATGACTGGCTCCAAAGATTTTTTGCAAATTCATCTGTCATAATTTGAAGTAGCATTATGATACTATACAATAATGATATTATAAATGTATTAACGATAATTGACGAGAAATTGATAAGTGTGATTTGCTATTTTTTATCTTTCATCAACTCTCAGTCCCCAATTAAAAGTTTGGTTGATGTTCCATAGACTTATGCTTGTCAGTGTTGAACAATAATTGCTGTCGTGTGTAGGGAAAGCATAGAAAAATAATACAGAGATGAAAGTTTTACTTTTGTGTTTCCAGATTGCTGCCGTTGGAATCATTTTTGCTTCCAGCCGGTCAGTAAGCAATGAAGGTAAAAGGCTGATTCAAACCAGCGAAGTGGACCCACCAGAATGGATGACCGAAACTGAAATTTTCGAGTTGATCCTAAAAAACAAAGGTTTTATGGATGTTACAGATTTCGATTACTCCCAAGTTAAAATCAATAACGACCATATTGATGGTATGCTGCAACATTTATCAGTTAATAGACATAATAATGTTTCTATTTAGTGATACGGATATTGCATATATTTTTTTAATTTCAGCTATCCCAACTGCCCTTAGATTTAATGCCACCGTACAAGGTCTTATCACCAAGTTGGATGGTGGTGCACGAGCAGAGGAATTTCTGACACAGTTTAGTGACTACTTCAATCGATACTATACTTCAGCTACTGGAGTAGAGTCACAACAATGGCTTTTCTCCCAAGTGCAAGACAGCGTTAAAGACTACGTTGGAAATAGTTCTGCTGAAGAATTTGATCACGGCTCATATCCTCAGAAAAGTATCGTTGCTCGCCTAGTGGGTGCTGACCCCAGCAAAAGGGATGAAGTCATTGTCTTAGGCGCACATTTGGACTCTACAGCAGGCGATGCTAATGCACGCTCTCCAGGTATGTACATTCCTATCCCGAAAATATTATTGTTTGCATTTGTATGCGTACTACTTGAGACTACAGTATTTTTCGTTTTTACATTAAGGTGCTGATGATAACGGTAGCGGTAGTGTGGCCGTGCTTGAAGCACTGAGAGCCCTTGTGAACGATGGGGTTATCCTTAACAGAACGGTTGAGTTCCATTGGTACGCTGCAGAGGTAAAAATTAACACTAAATATATTATTATATTATGTACTATTATATTTATATTATTATAATTATATAATAATTAATTTCTAAATTTTAATTTAGGAAGTGGGTTTGCGTGGTTCGCAAGGAATTGCTGAGGCGTATCGCAGGGAAGATGTAAACGTTGTTGGAATGTTGAATTTAGACATTGTTGGATATCATGTTCCTGGAGAAGATGACATAGCCATCTATACAGATTATGCTAGTGCCGAATTGACTGAATTCGTTAGGATTCTGACCGATGGATATTTAGAATTTGGAAGGATCGATAGAATTTGCGGGTAAGTTGAGGTAGCGAGGAATGTGTAAAGGTAATTTGTCTAATTCTTTCCACCTTAATTTTTAGATATGGCTGCAGCGACCACGCATCATGGGACAGAAGTGGATATCCAGCCGTTTTTATAGCTGAAAAAATTGGTAAGATTACACTTGTCGGGTTTTTGATATGCTACAACATAAAAACAAAATTATGTGTTGACGGGGCTGTAAAATGTTGTTTGTTCAAATTCACAGATACTCCCTACATGCATCGACCCACGGACACTATTTCTACCGTTGATTTTCATCAAGTAAATGAGTTTGTTAAATTGGCCATTGGGTTTGCTGTAGAAATGGGCGAACCGATAAGTCAAACTCCAACAAAATAGTACTGTATTGTATTGATTGAAAGCTGACATAATGTTATTAAAATTCACCAAATAACCTAATTTTGAAACATTTCGAATCTTAAAAAATCCGAGTTTTCTATTCATGCATCTTGCACATCAACATCATTCATGAATATCATGGGCTGACGTTATTTGCGTACAATCGTCGAGTTTGTCGTGTATATGCCTTATGCCAATTAAATATATGCCTTATCTAAAAAATAAATACGATTAAAAACGCTGACCATTGTCTCATACGTAAGCAATCAGGTTCTTCAGAAGTCGAGTATCAGTTATTGCATCATAACTAACTAGCTATGTATAAAACTCTCATGACAGGTCATTATTTATTTGTAAAAGCTTATCACGGTCATCCACGCACTACCATTGTTTGTTTCTGGAACTAAACCTCGTTGTATTGTTTTGTGTTATCAATTGTACCAATAAAATCCAAAAATATCACGTACTCATCACATCCCCTTTCAAATAAGCTTATTCGATGTGTAGAATTGAAGGACAGATCATGACAGAACAAAAATGGAAAATAATGATTATTTTGAATTGTTTTACATACGTAAAATTCTGGAATTACCAGACATTATTAAATGGCATTTACATAGATTGTTACACCAAACTTTGATTATGCAACATTACTGATGACTCTTCTCACTTCTGACAAAAATCTTGATAAGAGGGAACGTGTGTACATTATCAGTATGTAATTGTTTGACAAAATAGGGCGAAAGCGTTTTGGCTGTTATAAAAGGAAAGCTTCCTGAGTTGAATTCATTCTTAATTGGTCAGAGTTCATCAGTGAGAACACAATTGAGAATATAGATCGCTACCTCAAACCATTTGTTAATCATGAAGGTTTTTCAATTTTTGCTTGTCGCAGCCGTTGGAGTTTTCCTTGTCTCCAGCAAATCCTTCCAAAATGAAGGAAAGAGGCTGATCAAGACCAGCGAAGAGAATCCTGGAGAATGGATGACTGAGGAACAAGTCTTTGAACTAATCCGGCAGAAGGTTACATTCATGGACATTACTGATTTTGACTACTCTAACGTTAACGTTGACAATGCCGATGTCCATGGTAAGTGATTCCGACAATCTCTCATCACTCATCTATTCCGATACATCTCATGATGCCCCATTGTACTTTTAACATGCATATTGGATAAACATATTTTTACTAAGTATCTTTGCATCATGTTCCTAACAGCTATTCCAACCGAACTACGCTTTAACGACACTGTTCTAAGTGTCATCAGCCATTTGAACAGCCCCCGAATTGAAGACTTCATCAGGCATTTCAGCAGCTACCATAACCGTTACTACTCCTCTCAAACTGGAAGGGAATCTCAAGCATGGCTTCTGTCTGAGGTTCAATCCAGTGTCGAAGGATATGTTGGAACCGCCGAAGTTTTTGAAGTTGACCACGGATGGCTTCAAAGGAGTATTGTTGCAAGACTTACCGGTTCCGACCCCACTCTCAAAAGCGAAGTCGTCATTTTGGGTGCCCATTTGGATTCCGTCAACAGACTTGGATCTAGCTTGCAGGCTCCTGGTACATAAAATTATGCAGGAGTAAAATTAAATAACCTTGATTTCCAAAGGGTTCATGTTTGAAACTCCATTTTCATTACAATTCTAGGTGCTGATGACAATGGCAGTGGTACCGTCGCCATTTTGGAAGCACTTAGAAATATCGTCCAAGCTGGAGTTGTTCTCAAGAGAACCGTTGAATTCCAATGGTACGCAGCAGAAGAGATCGGATTAAGGGGGTCTCAAGCTATTGCTCAAGAATACCGACGACAGAACGTTAACGTTGCAGCCATGTTGAATTTGGATGTTGTCAGCTACTACGTAAGCGGCATTGACGATGTTGGAATTTACACTGATAACGGAAATTCTGCGGTTATTCAATTCCTTCGTATTCTGACTGATGGATATCTTACCTTTGGAAGAAGGGACAACACCTGCGGGTAGGTTTCATTAAATCAGTACTACCTACGCTATTTCCTAAACCTTATAAAACACATTGTTCCATACATACATACATACACACACATTTCATTTTTAAAATCTCTTTCGTAATTTTAGATACGGATGCTCCGACCACGCAAGCTGGACACAATGTAAGTCAATCATATTACCCCCATTCTAATCACACCCGTTATAATGCATTTTGTAATTGCGTATGTAACAACAATTTTCATTTTTTCTTCCTCAGCTGGATTCCCCGCAGCCATGGCCAGCGAATATGTCCCTCACCCTCAAATGCACACCGTCAATGACAACATTGGTAACATGAATTTTGCCCAGCTCAACGAGTTTATCAAGCTTTCCATTGGATTCGCAGTGGAGCTTGGAGAGCCAAGCAGCTAAAATATTCAGCTCAAATGTGTTTTATCGCTTATTTAAAAATAAGGATACAAACTGTTAATTAATGTGCGTAAAATTAGGAAAATAAAAACAAAGTTTTATTTTTTTACAAAACTAGTTCAATTGAACCCACATCCGTTTCAACCTACATACTTAGCCTTTATCTCGTTTTCTCATTCACTTAATTTCGAGTCAGGCTTCATAATATTCGTGCATATTTCTATAAAAATGTTTTTGCAAGTGTGGGTAGCAGATTCTGAGTTGTCATTCCTTTGCATAATACAAACACTTATCCATATTGTTTCGGATTTGGTTCTTGATAGTTTGATCTACAGTTACAAACACATCTCAGGTTTTTATTCAGCAATATTCATGATATTAATAACCTCATCAAGCGTATATCAAGCAAATTGCACTTGAAATTTAAAAAAGCAGATACCAATGCCCCGTGACGTGACCAGAGAGTCTGTGAAAGAAGCAACGATGAGCTTATAATGAAGTTGCTTAATTTTTAATGGAATATGCTATATTATACTATATTTATTATGCTATAGTATGCTTGCTTTCTAATTCATGAGCTGGACAAATGATATTGAATTGCAAGTTATTAATGCGAGAAACAATGATTTCAAGAAAATAATATATGCACTTGCATATGCATGGAAATATCGTCTATATTTATCATATTAGGTATACCTTACACTCTCCGTATTTATATGCATTTTCAACTAAAAGTATCGTGCTTGTGCTAGCTATCCACGGAGAGTGCTGCGATACTTTGTGCGACCTTGAAAAATTGTCCTGTTGTATTCATGGACGGAGCAATTTGCCCTTGCCACTTCTAAAATATGTCTGGAGAAGCAGTTGATAGGGTCGGTTCATGGGAAACATAAATGCATGGAGATGGAGATCAGGTTATGGTAGACACATATTCCTAAGTATAGATACATAAGAATCAGTTGATTGATGGTAAAAATTGGACATCTTTTCCAACATAATATTCTTTTTGTATGTTCTACTTCTACCTCATACATTGCATAGGAAACATTTTCGCATGTGAAAAATTCTTGGCTCTCCTTGCTGTCAGTGTATTCCTCTATCAGTGTAGCCATTTAGCATCGGTCACAAAGTTGTAAATCTTCTCAAATTCTAACACTTTCGATTTCTAAACAAAAGGTATGGTGAAAATTAAATAGTTTAGCCACATGCATATATAAGCATTAAACATATTATGGTGTTTTCCCATCCTCTGTTCCCTAATGCCGTTTGATATTCAGAAAGATGTTAATATAAATCTTTAAAAAGCCGGTGTTGTAGGAACTAAATAGCCCGATCCTATTTTTCTATTTTAGGTTCAACCTTTCAATATGCCGCATCTCCGAATTGACACTAACGTTGCTAGAAGCAAAGTCCCCGCTGGCCTTGAAAAGGAACTCTGCAAGGTTAATTCTTTTGTAGTTCATCTTAATGGTACATTTAATTGGTACATTTAATTTGACATTGTTTGTGTTTTGTTTATTAAACTGTCTTTGTTCATGTAATGTTGTACACAGGTTATTGCTGACAGTTTGGGAAAACCGTTGAATGTAAGCCCAAAAACAATTTCTTATGTCATGTTTGCTTGAACTCTTTAACGATATTTTACATGCCATTTCTTGTGTGATTTTCAATTATGCTCACTTCTAATATAGTACTGTGTTGTCACCATTAATCCCGATCAAATCATGTCGTTTGGAGGAGATGATGAACCTTGCGCTCAGGCTGTACTCATGTCAATTGGGCAATTAGGAGTTGCGGAGAACAAAAAACATTCCAAGGTCATTTTTGAAAAGGTTAAATCTGGGCTTAATATTGCTCCCACCAAAATGTACGTTTAAAGAACATACCTATTTGTATTTAATATTTATATAATTTGCGTGTAAGTATATAAAAATTGATATAACTTTCCAGGTACGTACATTTCCAAGACGCAAAATCGAGTGAGGTTGGATTTAACGGAACAACCTTCCATGATATTTTCGGATAAAAAGTTCAATTTCATTAGTGTAGGTTTGTGATTCCTTACTGGGAAAATGCTAATGAGATCAAGGATATTCTACGTAAATCCTCCTTGAATGAAATTATATACTTATTACGCCAAATAATTAGAATAATTAATAATTTGTCATAAAAACCAAAGTAGTAGAAACATAAATGTATCGGAAAGTTTACTTAATCCTTAGTTAATAAAAATTACCCATTATCTGATACTCGACAAACTAGAAATACTTTTATTTGCAAAAATCTTACATGGTTGTGTACAAAAATATTCATCATTTATATTGAATACAAAAAGGGAAGACTAACAAACCTTAAAATACTGTGTTCTGTGTTAAAACTTTTTAGTCATCGTCATCATCTAAATCAATGAGAGGCTTTGGTTTTGACACGGTCTCTCTGGATTCTCGAGAACCAAATTTTCTTGACTTTTCTTCAGCATAGGTTTGTTCAGTCATTAGATTACCACTCCAAACAATGACTCCCGCGTCATTGCCTCCACTGTAGCCTTGCTGATAGGTATCATCATACACGAAACAGTTAACCTGTTTGAAATGCCCTACCAGTTCTCTCATTAAGCGGCAGTCCTTCATGTCACACATATAAATAGAGGTAGCCTTCGGCACAAACACTATCGGGGGGTCAATAGTGTCTGCAACGTCAATAGCAAAATTTCCATGTCCCTTGGACTTTTTTCCGTATCTGAAAGTAGCACTGCACGGTTCAGAGGTAACGCCTATTCTCCAACGTCGTATCCTCCCATCTGCCCCAAAAGTGTAGAGTTCTTGACCATTTGTAGAAAATCTCATACTATCGATAGCACCGGTGTGGGCTTGAAGAAGAGACGTTGATGACGTAGCTAGATTAAGAAAGATAATAATATCCATTACTTCTCCTTTCTACTCATATTAATAATTTAACGTAATTACTCAAGAAACTCAAACTACTCACATTCAGTATACCCCCTGGTCACCACTGGCCTCCTGGACAATCGTACCTCATCCACTCCATAACAGATATAATCCAATGTGCTGCGTATGTCCCATTCAATTAAATGACCACCACGACTGCCAACAATTAGCTGGTTTTGATGCGAGGGATTCCATCGAACCTCCTTCAGCTCACTATTTACCTCAGGTAACTTTTGAATCGCACTTCCAACTCGAACATCCATCAGGTTCACTTCTCCATCTGCACAAACTATAAAAGCACCATGCATAAGCCTGTATTCCATATTATATTTTAAATAATGTGACAATTTTACGGAAAATATACGTACCTGCAATAACACTGCCCGAACTAGGATTAGTTTGATGTCGATACACCGGCCCTTCACTTTCATACTTATCCACCGGCCTTGTTGGATTATTCGCATCCCAAATACAAAGCCATCCATCAAAACCACTCGTTGTGAAGACGCCATTGTCCGATGGAAACCATTCAGCAGTGGAAATTGACCTCGTGTGACACGTTCTGGGCGGACACTGAGCTACACATTTCTTACTGTGATCCAACGAAGGAGAGAAATTAAAGGTGTCATGAATATACCAGCTTCCATCCGATGCTCCAGCTAGCAGGCTGTTAAAACAAATAAAACATTTAATCATTCTTTAACTATTCATCTCTTCAAGAACTTTTTACCAAAATACATAAATATTTTAACAGACTTACAATCTTCTAGTCCAATCCAAATCCAAAGAGAATATCCCCGCACTAAAAACCGGTTCCACAACAGCCGTTGAACTTAACGACAAATTTAACGTTCTTCGGGTCATTTCAACTTTCCGAAATGTGTCCGGCTTCATTAGCCCTCCCCTCACGTTTTCCAATACTCCAGCCAACATAATTTATCCGATCCTTACTCAATCTTACCACAACAATTAAATAAGTTAATTACACTACACTTTAACTTTAATTAACCCCTTTAAAGTCACTCTTTCAAGTTAAAAACGTTCCGCGAAATCACCTCGCAAAAGTGAATGAAACAAGCGGATTGGATAGTCAACAAAAGCACTTGAGTGCACGCAAACAAGCTGTTTTTAAGAGCATGTGTTCATGTTTACCAACAAACCAACTGAAACGAGAGTGAGCATAAAAATGTGCAAAAAATTTCGCAAATTTTCTGCTTTAATTACACTATTAAAACTGTACTAATTAATCTTAATTAATGAAACACGTTTCGCAAGAGTCTCTTTGACAAGAAAATGTTGTAACAATTAAGCTTTGTGTTGGTTGAACATGTGATATCACAGCTGTTTACTGACTAACCGCCTGCCGTGCATTAAAGAAAGTATATAACTGCATTGTTTGATGTGAACTTGACTACTGACGTACAGTTAATGATGCCATTGTTAATTGTGAGAAGTTGCAAAAGACATTTATTTATACCTTCTTTTAGGAAAACTTGTGGGGGTAGTAGGGTTGGAAGGGTGAAATTATCAATATTTTCGTCGACCACGGCTGCTGGAATTGTTGTGGGCATGTCTTCAATGGCTGGTGTGGGTGGTCAGGTTCCTCGGGGGGATGTAGACCAACCCGCTGGAGGAGGTTCGTCTGGTGTGCCTCTTTCATCTGTTGGGATGGATGGAGGTAAAGGGGGGAGTTGGGGGGATGGAATTGTGGGGGCAGGATTAAATGGGGATGTAGAGGGAAAGCTGGCCATGATGGAGTTGAAAAGGTGGGCTTGGCTGGCAGAGAAAAGTCCCGGATTTGCAGTGAAAGGGTCAAATGTTCGGGTGATCACTTGTCCAAATGTTTTCTATGAGACGCTGTTGGAAAAGATTTCCAAAGCGAAGAGGAGGATTTCAATGGCGTCCCTGTATTTGGGAAATGGGTCTATGGAACATAGTATGGTAAGTTGAAGAAAATCATAGCTTGATTTTATAGAGTTGGTATTACCTACTCGGTAATAAAATGCTTTTAACAATTTTCATTTAATGTTTTAGGTTGAAACGATGAAGGATTCACTTGGTCGTAACCCTAATCTCGAGGTTAAGATATTGCTAGATTACACGAGAGGTTCGAGAGGGGAGCAAAATTCCAGAACTATGCTTTTGCCTCTTTTGCAGCAGTCAAACTCTTGTCATGTAAGGGATTTACGGTACAACTTTCAATGAATTATGTACCCATATTTAAAAAATGTTCACGTGTGCCTTATTGATTGGTTTTAGTTATACTTGTACCACACACCAACATTACGTGGGTTGGTAAAGAGATGGCTTCCTCCAAGGTGGAACGAGATTATTGGATTACAGCACATGAAAATTTATTTATTTGATGACTCGGTCCTTATATCCGGGTAACTTCATTAACCTTTGTGACCCGTTTCGGCACCTTAATTGCAAGCGCCATGTAATTTCTATGTAATGCCATTGAAATTTAATGAATTTCTCTTTTTTCAACAGTGCAAATTTGTCCAACGACTACTTCACTAACAGGCAAGATCGCTACATGCTAATTGAAGACTCTCAAGAGCTCGCCAACTTTTTCGATTCGCTAGTCAAAAAAGTGTCCGATTTCTCATTCAGAGTGGACACCAAAAATGAGTTGAGCCTGCAGCCAGAATGGAAAATTCATCCTTCAGACGGAGATCAAGAAAGGTTTGTTAAGGAAGCCAGAGGCTCAATAATTTCCTTTTACGAAGATTGGAAATTGACGAATGCAGACAGATTAAAAGTTTTCCTACGGCAGTGGGATGGCTTAGATAGTCCACCAAAAGACATTCAGAATGATACATGGATTTTTCCATTAATTCAAATGGGTGCCTTAAATATATCTCTTGATAACGAAGCAACTTGTGAAGTGTTCAAACGAGCACCCTTTAACTCTACTATTAAGTTAGCTACAGGATACTTTAATTTAACCTCCGAATACATAAATACCATCATTGGAAAATCCTCAGCTAGTTATATTTGATAACACTTAACAAAGAGTTAAGACTGAAATTGAACGAGGAACAGGCGAATGTTTTTGAAAATGCGAAACCGTTCAGTAGTCTAGAAATTGTCAAGCCAGAGAGGCAGGTGCCGATGTGGGTGAGAATGGTCATTTTATTTTTTAGGAATTTCTTTTAGGTTAGCAGAAGTAGCTTGAATGCTAAATGAGATACGTGTATTATTATAAAAGAGTACTTTTAAAGCACAGAGAGAACGTTTAATTTATTTCAGTTTTAAACAAGTAAACATTTCATGTCTATTGTGATAACGATATTTCATCTGCGTAATAATCATTAAAATATAAATCAGATTTTAAATCAATTCAATATATACAAACTAACCAATACAATCAACTGATGCATTGGGTGCAATAAAATTATGTTTAAGAGTTCAAAATAAAAAGAAATAATAAAATTGCAAGAAAACCAAACAGGAATTACTACCGCTTCTCATTAATGTCCTGATTAAAACCAAGTTCGCCTACTTAAGTTTTCCAAATTGGCAATCTACAAATTCATTAAGTTTGTTATATCTATTATCATGATACTGCATTAGGTGAATAATGTGTATTATAAAGCTAAATATGCACACCTTACAATTTACAATTCATCCTCGTCATCGTCACAATCACTGCCATCATCTTTGTCACTGTCGCCAGCTTCATCTGAAATATCATCGTCCGCTTCTTCGTCCTCAACGCCGTTACCGTTCGTATCTTCAACGAGTAACTCCTTGTCATCATTGTCTACCGGCTCGACAGTGTTTTGGGTATCCTCCTCTGCTGGATCAGCAAATTCATCATCATGAACAGGAGTAACAGGAGCAGTATCTTCTCCCTCATCCACCTCATTATCAATTTCATTTTTCTTAGCCGCTTCCTCCTCCTCTTTAATCTGAGCACTCTTTTCCTGCAAAAGCTTATCAATATCTATGCACGCTTTGAACAAGTGCATCTCTTCGTTTGTCATTGGTCCATTATGGGCTTTATCAATTCGATCCCCATACATTGTCCACAAAGTAGTCGGGGTAAGTCCCCCAAAATCTTGTAAAGTAGGTTTGGATCCCTTCTTGACTAGGCACAAGAAAACTTGCCTGTGCCCATTCAATCCTGCATAATGAAGTGGGGTTCTACCTTCCCTATTCTTGGGTTCCAGATTCGCCCCGTGATCTAACAAATACTTGACAGTTTCTAAATATCCTTCCATTGCAGCACAATGAAGCATGGTATTCTGCGTAATTTTGTCACTTGCGTTAATGTTTTCTCCTCCAAACTGTACCATCAGTCTAATGCATTCATGATGGGTTAAACGTAGCAGATTGCCTGGTCCAGTGACCTCCTTTATCATTTCCCTGTAGCAAATAATTTCACGGTAGTAATTGCACTCCCGTTCATCTTGCTCACAGCAGTTATCATGGCCGCCACACAGAGCGTTACCTATCATGTGTGTGATCCTTCTACAATTTCCAGCTTCTGTTGCTTCAGAGGTGGGCGGCATTGAACAAGACGGCGAAGAACATCCTTTCAGCAGCTTATCGAACCCAGGACAGAAATGGTCCCTCAAAACCATAATATGAATCCAGGAATAGCTCATCAATGTATGTGTGGGCAGTTGCCCTTGTGGGTTGAACATGCCAGGTGGAGGTTGAATTTTGGCTGGAAGGAGAACATTGTTGTACATGTACATGAAAAACCACAAGTTTGAGTGCATGGCAGCATAATGCATAGGTGTCCACGTTTCAGGAGTGATGAACTCCTCCCGCAATTCTTCAGGAGTAAAAAATCTTGCCATCGTTTTGAGAAGTTCCTCCATCCCCACACTATAAGCAAACAATCCTAATAGCGATATAGATGAAACCAAATGTCTTTGATTGTAGCCACCTCCATCCACACGACAAACTGTTTTTAAGTTTCGTGTTCCTTCGAAAACTTCCATTGGTGCTTTGATCCGTAACAGCTTTCGAACATGCTCACGCTCAGTTGCAGGATTGAAGCAGTTTATCATGACCATGGCTGTTCGGTGAAAGCCTTCCATCACGGCAAGGTGCCAGACACTGGAACCATTTCGAATCTGCTCCCATGCGTCATCCTCATCAGGGCCAAGTTTATATTGTTCGATAAGGAAATCGTGAAGCATCTTTGGCCGATAATCACCAACCACAAAATGTAGAATGTTGTCAAAAAAGGAACGGGTGTGCTTTGCTTCCCCGTCAAACAAGAGTGTACGCAGGAAAAAGTGGTCAAATAGTTCTTCCCCTTTATCCATATTTTCCTCAAACGCATAATGAGCAGCCAGGAAAAAGTCTCCAATAAGTTTCTCCCTTAAGTGAACAAGACCAGTTTTCTCTTCCATCACCATTAGTCCAATGTGAAGAAGCTCTTCATCCACAATGTAGTTCAAGTTCTGTACCAATTGAGACGGATCTTCTGGGTTGGGTATAAGGGTTTCGTACTCGAACCTTGGGAATGTCTTAATGGAATACTGTGCATAAAGATGCATTGCGCGACGATACTCCCGATCTAGCATAATCCGATATTCTTCTTCTGTCCCTGTCTTGAATATGTACTTTAAGCAGTAAAGGTCAATCACGGTGAAGACCATGTATTCAAACAATTCTGCAGTAAAGATGCCCGCTATTTGACACATAAGTTGGGAAGTAGGAGCACTCGCCCCGTCGCCATTATCTTCCTCTGCTGAAGTACTTGCCTTATTTGGCTCCTTATTTTGAGCTGACTTCTTTTTCTTTTTCTTGCCTTTTCCTGTTGGCGTCTCAGATGAATTCTTGGTGGAGGATCCCGTTGAATTATTCGTCGGGTTGGCAAGACCGAGCCCACTAGGCCCTGCTCTTTCATCTTGTCTCACTTTTCTATAAAGCGTCAAAAAGTTGCTTGCATGGTTGTTAAAGACACTTGATATGACTGTAAGGTAGAGTGGGGATGTTCCAAGAGTCATTCCAAACCCTTTGATTTCCTTACAAAACTCATCGTACATAATATGAGTGTACTCCCAAAGCCTGTCTTCTTCATGTTTCTGGATCTTCTTTGGAAATAGCTTGTCCTTCCAGCGACAGAATAATAATCGCTTTTGTTGCTCAACGTCATAGTCAAGGATGTCGAAAGAGCTCTCGTCTCCCATTTCTCGAATTACCCGATGTTTAAAGTAATTTCTGCAGCTAATCCAAACGCGAATGGGACACTCCTGGCGATTCCTCTTCAATTGTGGGAGGAGCTTCAGAAAGTATTCCCGATCGGCAACTGAAATTTCATCAAATCCATCCAGGAACAGCTCGCCTTTGATAAGCTTATCGAATTTCTTTTTACGAATGAGCTCCTTGGCGTTTGGTAAAGGCTTAAAAAGCTTGTATAAGGCATCTTCAGACATTTTCAATGAATCAGACAAAAATTGGAAAATGTCAGTTGGCCAGTTCCCAGAGGCGTTACAGGCAAGAACAGCAAGGCGAAGGTCTATCATGCGGATCCAGTGTTTGGGGCCATACAAGGAATCCGCAAGTGTGGTCAACTTCATGAAAAGGCATGTTTTCCCAGAGAAAGGTTGACCAAAAACAATCATTGGATTGTGCAAGTGGTCAAGCTTGAGTAGATCTGTGGCAGGGCAAACAAACGGTTGTTCTTCGGTTGAGAAGGGAGGAGTTGATCTGTTAACATATTGCAGGTTTGGAATAATGTATGGAGAAGGAAAAGCAATTTCTCGTGGTTCTAAAATAAATAAAAAATCATAATATTTAAATAAAAAATGACTGCGTTATTTTGCATTTTTAGCTAAAAAGTGAGAAGACTTTTTACAATATACGTACCGAAATCTTCCTGGGTACGCCGTGGCAAATGAGAGTGCCTTGATGGAAGGTTCGTATTTGGAGACCATTGTATTTTCTTGAAGGCCATGCTTGCCATTGTCGATGGTGGGACTGAATGAATGAATGAATAAGTTAATTTTAACTGTCCAGAATAATAAAATATTAATTATGTTATTATCTACTGACAGGTCGAAATACCAAAATATGTGCAACTACCAGTCATGTCATGATGCACCGATAAATGCTGATTTTTAAAATTTAATTGAGCTAGCTGTAGTAACTAAATTACTCTGATAATGACGGCAAGTTTTTATAAGCTAGCCTAGGCAGGAAGTAGACAACAGCGAAAAATATGATTATTTTTGCAACGTTAATTTGAGTAGCATTTTAGAAAGAAAATTTAATTTTTGCAATGACTGATGCTATATTGTATTTCTATATGGAAGTCTTGTCAATTTTCATTTTAACAATGTATTTTACATTTATTGAAAATGTCTTCAATATGATGTCATAAAAATTGTGCCAATTAAAGATTACAATTGCATGCATGAATGTATTAAGCGAAGTAAATGTGTATTAGAAATGATCGTAAATAAAACAAAGCTTGGAACTTACCGTCAACCAATCGTCGTGGATGTGAAGGTGATGTGACGTAACCTATTCCAACGTCCAAGCTTCGTCACACCCTGTCACTGCAAATATTTCAGCTATCGATATGTATTAAGCTGTAATCAGTAAAAGTTAGTTTTTTATACTAATGATTAATGAATACGATACCAATTCATATGTATACCATGATCTGCAAGAACTCATACACCTAACAAGTCAAAGTAGTAGTCTACTTACTCTATTTGAGTTTATATTATCTAGTCCTTACCTATATTTTGTTGATTATTTAGTTATATTTAATAATTCTTTTCACACAAATCCCTTCATCAAATGTAAACTTAAAACTGCACTTCCTGCACTTTAGTTCCTAATGTAGAATTAAATTGAACGAATAATAAACCAAAATGATTCACTTTCCCCCTGAAAACCGGAATAAGATTAAAATAAGATACAGCTTGCGTGAGTGTGTCTGTGCAGAGAAGCTTCCTTTTGTGTAATAAGATAATGTATCGCGAAAGTTTTTTGTGACTATCTACCAAACCCTAGTTAAACTTAAATAGTAATCTGGAAATGACGATGTTGCTGCACAAATAGTAGTTGTACCAAGGTGGTGGAACGAAAAAACTGTACACGTCAGTCAGGACATGAGCAACACCAAGTGTGGCAAGAAGTTCTTAAACTTTCTATCATGAACAATTGATCATTCATTGAAAATAAAAGCGGACTGAATTATTATTGTTTCTCAGAATGTCATTTGTATAAACAACATCAGAGGTTAAATACATTATACACGTTTGATTCAGTACTGCTGTGAGAAAGACTAAAAATCATACTTGCCTTTATATGTACATTATTTTGTAATGAGCGGATGAGAATAATATGCAATATTATGCTTATAATTTAAATTGTGCATCTTTTTTCACTTCTTCGTGTCTACCATTATACATTCATCGCCATATATAATTCATCAGACTACAACAGGGTATTCTTTCAGATGAAACGAAAATTCTGTAGTGAAAACGTACCTATCAGACTTTTCTTATCGTTAGTAGAGCTGGCTGTGGAGTTGGAGCCATTTTGAAATGCGATAATGATAGTTAAAAACAGAGGAACGATTATGATGATAGTGAAACGACAAAATATTAATAATATTAAGATGTTGAGTAGAGCTCTCACGAAATTTCGCATCTTTGTTCTCGACGATGACGCAACTTGAAAACCCATTAAGCTACAGCGCTCATTCACGTTGAGGTACTTGAAATTTGAACTTTAATCCCATTTTTTCTTTTATGGTCTGGACAAAAAAAGATGCTCGTATTTTGTCGCCAGTCATTTCGGAATATTTTAAAGTAAACAATCCGATTAGCGTTGATTCGTTTGAGACACTTCATGAAAGATTGCTAATAATTTTGTTGATACTGAAGACATTTTACAAACATAAATATAAGTACGCATTTTATTTTAGATCAAGCATGTTACAAAGAATTGCATAGTTTTGGTCCAGTTATTGAAAGAGTTCATAATATAAAATACGCACAAGTGAATAAATTGCATTATAATGTCATATTGTAGGCTTTTTGTAAAATGGAATTGTTTTTGATTAATTGTCATTTTATCATACAATTTGTAATACTTTATGAAATAATGAAAACACTCTTGAAAATCTTGTAAAAACATTAATTCTATAAAAATAGGAAAAAATACAGGAAAACAAAAGATATTTAGTATAAACTAAATCAACAAATGTTGCACATCATGCTAGACCCTTTCCCATTCTTCAGCATCGCATTTAAACCTCCAAAGCCATGATTGTTCTTCTTCTCCTGTACAACTAAGGCATCCAATACGCCCATGTTCTCATGCAATACTGCATAGTGTGCTGGCGTCTTCTCAAAGTCATCTCGAGCATTTACATCTGCCCCATATGCCAAAAGAAAGCGAGTCAATTTCACACTTTCCAACACGGCAGCTTGATGAAGTAAAGTTTTACCTTCTACATCATCCTCAGCGTTCACATCGCCCCCAATCTCTGTCATGATCAACTGTGCTATGGTTGTCAAATGAGGCTGCAATGGATTCCACTTAGCATCCTCAGGATATAAATCCCATTCAGCCGAAAATTCCTTGTCCACTCCCTCAAAACACCAGATATCCTTGAATCTTTTCATAATTTGGGATTGACTGCGTGTTCGAACTGGCTTCAAGCAAACAATTTTACCCTTTTTCTTTGATGACAATGATTGACCCCCAAGCTGTCTCTTTCCAATAATTGGTTTCTTTGAATCGTTGAGGGAAGCAGGACATGATGATGATGACACTGTAACAGGTTGCTGATCTGCAGGTGTTATAAATGCATCAGATACTTCAGCGTCTTGCTCGGCTATGACTTTTGAGGATGATGAAGGTGTTGTGGCTCTAACCATGCAAGATTTATAATTGGGGTGTGGGTGGTCTCTAATTTTAATGCTGTAATACCAACATTTTGTCAAAACCATATGAATTGGTTGGTATCCTTCCGGATTCCGCTGGTTCACCTGAATCCGCTCCCATTTCCTTTCTTGGGATAGGAGTGCATGCAAAAAGTGACAGTTTGAATTCATTGCAGCGTAGTGGACAACAGTCCATGTCCCATCCTCAAAATACTTCGCCATGTATTCATCCCCAAAGTTATAAAACCAGGCCGTGATCAACTTTTCCATATTCTCTGATCCGTAGCCATACATGGACAACATTTGAAATGAATCGACAACGTGTATATCCGGAGTGCAGGTGGAGTTTGGCTGCGAGAAGGGGTTCTCATTAAAAATTTCCATTGGCACGGTCATGCTCAGTATTTTTTTAATTTCTTCAGAATGGCCCTTGAAGCAATCAATGATCATCTGAAGGATTCTAAAATGACCTTCAATAATAGCTAAGTGTATGACTGATCCATTCCCTTTAATGTCTTCATAGGTCAGCTTGAGATTCTGCTCGTTGTTGTTGCCAGTTCCATCATCAGCAGCGTCATATTCGTCACTAGACGGACTCTCGCAAGCCTCCTGAGTCAGTCGGTAATGTTTAACGAGAAAGCAGCGCAGTCTGTTCCACACGATGACATCTCGAATTTTATGCCTTTCCTGTTGCTGAATGGTGAGATAAGCATTGAAAAACTTTCTAGTTGTTTTGCACTCCTCGTCAAAGAGAATATGGTTGAGAAAGAAGGAAATGAACACGTTGCTAGTATTTTTCAATCTTCCCGAGTCTACAAAAAACTGCGCCACGATGAATTCTGCGTACATTTTATGGAGAAACTTGATCTCGCCATTTTCTTCATAGCAGATCCCGACACGGTACAGTTCGTGGACTTGTTCCTTTTGCTGCACGTTCCCAGCAAAAACTACTTTAGCATTGCATTTAAACAAGGGATAACTTGCAATGACAGCTCTCACATGAATTCTTTCCAGTTTCCGAAATTCCTTGTCGCGAAACTGTACACTGCTCATGGCAAGAGCCGGATGTTCACAACTGACTTTGTCGACGAAAGCTTCAAACTTGGTCTTGACAAATTTTTCAAATATTTTTGTGATGGAGACGTCAATTGTAGAAAAGTGATTTTCTGTCATATCTTCCCCCAGTTTGGTGACAATGTGAGTAAAAAACTCGGGAAGTTGTAAAAGATGTGAAGGACATGCTCCAATGGTTTTGTAGAAATTTGGAATCAGTTTTTCCATTTGATCGTGTAGACCACATGCAAAGTTGTGTAATTTTGAATCGGCAACGTTAGGACAGCTTGTTAATTTCCAGTAGCTGGCCAACAAATTTATCTGCTCAGTTCTCAATAGAGGCAGAAGCTCATAAACATTTGCTTCCGGAAATAGATTTTCAAGTCGTGGTTTAAGGTGGCTTCTTGAGGAAATCCATAAACGAGTTTGACAATTATCCCAGGATACGTCACGCTTGATTATTCGTAAAAGGACATCTTGCATTTTCGGGGTGAGTTCATCCAGTTCATCCAAGAACAACTCTGCCAATATTGAATGCTTTCCACCTGTGTCAGAGCTTTTAAAGAAACTTTCTATTTGTTGCAATGCAGTTGGTAAAGTGATTTTGTTGTATGAAGAAAGTAAGCCAGCCAGAGTCAAGTTGTTTTCATCATTGCCAGAAGAGTTTTGTATGAAAGTAGCAACCCTACGTAAATCCATGTAGCTAACCCATCGCTCTGGATGGTTTTGTTGAATCTTAACAATGAGGCTAACCATCAACGAAGTTGAACCAAAGCCAGGGAGAGAGTAAATAATTGAGAGTTGAGACGTTTGGGGCGAAGTTAGAATTTCATTTTCTTTCAAGATTGGGCAAGACGAAGCATCATCACGAAGGAAGTCAGAAGAATGTGTTGTAGTTATTGTGGTAGTTGTTGGAGTAGTAACACCATTGCTTGTGGGAATTATAAAAGGATGCTGCTGAGAGTTACCGTTACCGAGTGATGCTGCTGCTGTAACATGAATAGTGGTGGTGGTGGTGGAGACACAATTTGGGGCAATGTGCTTCACTCTCCGAGGAACGTAGGATGATGGAAGGACAAGTACCTCGTTCTCTGAAAGTGATTTTTGTAATATCGTTTTTATTCAATATTCTTCAGCAGCTTCAGAATAATCTAATCTACAAGGCATGACGCTAATGAGTGAGAGTATTGTCATTAGTCATGAGCATCGCATTTTTTTGTAAAATTTCCTAAATTAGCTATATCAAAATACGAAAGCGTCACTGATTCGTAAAAGTAATGAAATAATAAGAAATAATAATACATAAAAAGTGTAAAACGATGAATGCGAAAAAAGTGAAAGTGACGCCGTGTGAAAAACAAGAACCTGTTGGTTTTATATAAAGCTTTTACTTTTGACAGCCATTTATGCCTCTCTGCTTGTGTTTAATGGGTAATAACTATTCTTGTACTTATTATCGAAGATTGCATTTTATATTTCCAGCGCTAATCTTCCAAGTCTCTTTGATGTGATCACTTTGATTCTCATTTGGATGCCAATACGTCTGAATCCGCAGATAATTTAAAAGCGCCAATGCTACAAAAGTATCTCATAATACCTAACTCTATAAAGCACCTACATATTATGTTTATGCGATATTATAAAGTGCTTCCTATATTGATATTGCTTACCTGAAGATGGTGGAGGTGTATCTGGGTTCTCTCCTTCATCAGCCATACTGTTAGAATTGTCCTTGCCACTCTCTGTTGCCATCATATTATGTACTTCAGCGAGATTCGTCTTCTTCTAGTAACGGAAAACTTTCCACGCGCAATGCGCAAACAACAGTTGCGAAAAGCTAGCAAGGTATTGGATCTTCTTCGGTTTCTTTCTTTGATCACGTATGATGTTGATTGTACACAAAAGTAGACACATATAAACTGCGTAGGAGGTGTAGTAAATAAAGTTCTTTGGAAAAATTAAATATTTGTTGTTGCAATTTGATTTATAACAAGTATTAAAATTAAGTGAAATTTTTTATTCAATTTCAGTTTCCTTTCCACAATGATAAAGTTTATGTTAAAAAGTTCATACAGAAATATAACTTTTGGTTGCTAGTTCATTGCATGCAAAAATATAAATGCATGTCCACACAGGTTTTTACTCCTTTGATTTTCTTGTAAAGGCTGTGCCTTCATATCCCAAGCTTATCTAAAAGAAAACGTTATTACTACGAGTTTCATGAAAGGAACTTGTCGTTTGCTCAATCACCAACTTTAAAATAATGATGAAAGATGCACGGTTACGCTACACATTTAAATCAGCAACGTGAGTGAGTATGGATTCATATTATGGAATAAATTGGATACATGGAAAGTTATTCTAAAATTAAGTTAGATGTACGTGTTGTAGATATTATGCAAGTTATTGTACTTATCTACTACTGGCTATATGCATATCTACCCTGCTAATGTAATAAAGCGTATATAACGTGAGTTAAGCTGCCATCAACAAAGAATACGTTCTCGTACCTTTTTCTCCGATTCTCCATTCAGAATTTGCCTAGTTTACCGTACATCTTTTTTGTCGATGATGTAAGCACTCTAATTCGACTCGAGGAGCATTATATTTCTTTTAATTCCTTATCGCCTGCTTCTGCTGCTGCTTGGTTTGTTGTTTCTTTGAACTTTACATTAAAACAACAACTAAAAGCTAGATCATAAAAATAAATGGTTCTTGTGATTTTGGATGGTGGGTCAAAGGAACAATATCCACATTACGAACGGGACGATGAAGAATAAAATATCATTTTTATTTCGTGTACAAATGTTCACCTAGGTACATTCCTTTCGTATATAAAATTGAAGTATGATCTCTGGAAATGTATTGATGTATGGCAGAAGGGAAAGCTGTTAAATGTTAGTGAAATATTTATTAAGTAGTCTGTGAATTCGATTGATAGTTGATTTCTGCTTCCATTCCATATGTCTGTCGTGCTGTCCAATTCCTAATTTAGAATATTTTATCCAATCAATATCTTATCAATTATCATTTTACCTGTCTTGGAATTGTGTGATATTCAAAATATAAGAAGTTGTAATTATTGAGTTGAAATCATAACAATGAGAAATTCACCCTTAGGCTCATGATAAGGCCCCCTAATGTGTAAATTTGATATTATTATAAATGTGTAAATATAATAAAACCAACGGTCAGTTTATTAACATAACGGAAGTTTCAATTTTTTCTGTAATTTATCTTAATTTGAAGATAGCGCATAACAAGATCATAAAAATATTTGAATAGTCCACTTCTTTCGTCCTTTACCATCAAGTGCGTGTCAGGCTACTTCCTTCAACAAGTTACAAATTTACTAGTTTCTTAGTTGACATGCAGCTGCGGTTTGTTGGATTGGAAAATGGATGCCAGTAGCAATGAAAAAAGACTGCTCTGGAGCCACAACTCACTCAGCAGTTAGTCGGGACCACTTTTATGACAAATGTCTAAAGTGAATTTGCGACAATACTTTGGCGAGAATTGTGTTTCAAAGAATTCAGAAAAATTCGTAATGTATAAGTGTATGCATCCTACTTAAGACGTCCATAATTTATAATGATGATAGGGAATTTGAGAATTTGCAAAGAAATTTGGGATTGACTGGCTGCTAAATGGTGTATAATTGTAAGTGTGAAAATGATGAAAATGAAACCTATAGAAAGGGGTCAACATGAGCATTTTTTATTACACTGACTTGTGTGATAGTCATTTTGCAAAGTATACAAAATACAGTAAGTAGTAATAAGCGACGTGAATGATGCAGAGTAGAATTTATATTATATATAGTATTATACCTTTGTGAATTTCATCGAACCTTAAATAAATCTGCACATGCACGTATATTTTTTTCTAACAAGGAAATTGTGATGCTTGTTGACTGTTTGCCGATCTGTATTATAGACAAAATGAAGGTACTGGAAACATTTTTGGGGCGATGGTGAACTGTAAATTTGAACATGATACACCGTAATGGTTGGTGACGTTCCTAACATTGTCAGGCAATTTCGTTAGAGTAAACAAAATTCATTATTTCATGCTGATTGCTGTCATTTTTTCAATGATAGACTTATGGCGTATCTAATTATTACATGTTGATTTTTTGAAAGATCATTATTATGATATAGAATATCTCAATATCAATTATGCAATTAACAGTATACATTTTAACATTCTGTGTGATTTATTATTTCTGATTCCCAATTTATGTAACAATACATACCTATTTACACAAATTATATACTTTAATACACTTATTATGAACATTTTGATATTGCTCTGTGTTATAATTAACTCTTACATGCGAATAGAAATAATAACTTGTTTACATATTCAAATGAGCTTAATTTAATTAATAAAATGTTTATGATTATTTTATGAATTATTTATGTTACAATATTTTTTATAACTATTTATAGGTATAAGTTTGTCAAACGACTGCATATTATTAAAACAACACGTTTTTACGTTCAAATGCTTTCGTGTGTTTAGTTACGATAAAACGTAAATATAATGAGTAGACAATATAATTATGTATTTAATATGTCAATATTGTACTGTACAATTGTCCTTAAAATATTTATTTGGAAATACATAATATGCATTTATCTCACAACAACACAGATCTCACTTTCTCCTAAATATTATGATGTATTATAGTTAGTGTATAAGTAAATCTATCTTCATCAAATATTAACAATAAACGCATTAGAATGGATAATTCAACATGATTATTAAATGACAACAATTTGAACAGCACCTCATAAAAATATTATTGACACTATGCAGAAGGCACGTTGACATTTTTTAAAATTAATTTGTTATCCCTGTTAGCCTTTTTCTCATTGACTCTCATGGATTTCCAGATTCCATAGTAGAGCTCACCCAACTCTGCGTTCCTTTTATTCAGTTCTCTAAGTAAACTCTTACCCATATGATTTATTTGGTATAGACTTGCTCCTTCCTTAATCAAGTACAAGCCCATGGCACGGTCCTTAAAATTTTCTAAAGAAAACAAAAACAATGGCGTTTGACCTTTGGCATCTAACAAATCCACTTCGGCCCCTGCTTTCACCAGCTCCTCGACCATCTCCAAATTGTCCGTTTCCTTGCACGCTAAATGCAACGCGGACTGACCTTCGTCATAAGTACGTGCGTTCACGTCTATCACGCCCTTCGCATTCTGCAAAAGACATCGGACTAAGGGCAAATTTTTCGAGATTACTGCTTCATGTAAGCAAGTTCTTCCTCTTGAGGTTTCGCACACGGCATTTACATCGGCCCCCTCTTTAATGAGCAGCTTGACCAAATTTAAGTTGCAGCAGCTTGCATTTGGATGAGTAGCGTGAAATAATGGTGTATACTCCTCGTCATCCTTCGAGTTCACGTTTGCCCCAAATGAAAGCAGTGTTTCTGCTGCCGATAGACTTCCCCCAATGCATGCCATATGTAGAGGTGTACAGTTGTCAGCTTCACTGGCATGTAAGTCGACTGGTACGTTAAACTCCTTTACAAGGTAACTGATTGCCCGTTTAAAATTCTGTAGGCTACAATGATGCATTAAAGGAATACCATTTATTGTTTGGGAAAAGTCTCGATCTATTCCTTTCTCCACGAGGTACTGAACCACGTGCATTTGCTCTTTGCACAGGGCGGCATATAAAGCGGTACGGTTACTCTTGTCGCGGATATTTATGTTAACTCCTTTCTCTAGCATTACATCTATTATTGGAAGATAGCCTGCCGCACATGCCAAATGGAACGGTGGAGGAATTTTGCACACTGACGCCTTCACAACCTTTTCAGAATTTATAAATGTTCTTCCACTCAAGCTCTTTGCAAAATCTATGTACGCTTGGTAGCTTTTGTAGTAACAAATTTTCCTCGTTTCATTTCGTTTCTTGAAGGTGAAATTTGCTGACTTTTTCATTTGCATTCTTGTGTATTTGGTAACAAAGCAGGAGGAAAGCAAGGGCAAATGACCAGCACGATCTGGAACCTCGCCAACGCGCTGAATCCATTCAGGTTCAGAGTCGGCGTAATATTTGCAAATATGAACTTCTCTCAGGATAAAAGAGTCGGATTCCAAATTTCCTAAACCCATTGACGGAAATTTTAGTATCCATCTGTTATAAAATAGCAGGTGAATTGGCAGATAGCCATATTTGGCTACTTTATTGGGACTCATCTTTCGCATGCTTGTCAAATATTTGAAAGTTTGTGGGTTGCACCCAATCACAGCGAGATGGAGAGGAGAAAAGTGAAAGCTGTCGGTTGCAGTGAAACGTTCCATGTGAGAATCATTCTCTTCGTTGCCCAGTATGAGGTACATGCTATGAACGAGTTCCCTATCCCCCAACATTATAGCCAGTGCAAGTGCTGACAGCTCAATGTAATGATGTAATTGGAGATTATCTGCATTTCTAGTTGTATCACAGTTCCCATTCACTTTTCTACGTTTATTGTTTCTCATGTTTTTCCGGCTTACCAACTTTGTATTTTTAACGTATTGACGAACGTCATTGATATCCACTTTCACCTTTCTCCTAATAAAACGCTGGCATTCAATCCGATGCTCTGGTGCAAACGATCTCAAAATGAGTTTCGCCAATTTCAGTCTTTGGTCAATTATAGCTAGATGCAGCACACTTGTCGTGCTTTGAACACAGTTATGGTCGAAGGACTCATTTGAAAGAAAATAGGTTTTGATGAGGAAATTCCTTATTAGTTCCATCCATTCTGAAGAAGTGCTCTCATGCATACCAGTAGCCAAACTCTCGTCATAAAATTGACGAATCAGATCACAAGCGTCTTTGCTGAGTACGTAATTGAGGAAAAAGTCACACCTGAAACTATAATCTGGTGCAGAATTGCGATAGTATTCAGCAAGTATATAGGCAGGATATGCAGAATGAATGAAATAAAATTTTTCATCTTTGTCCTTTGTCACAATGCCAAAATTCAACAAGTCAGTCTCCTCTTTTGCACTAAACTCTTCATTCAGAGTAACCCCTTCGGTAGGTCCTCCATTTTTCCCAGAACATACCAGAATGGCAAAAGGAACATGCTTACTGAGGACTTGGTCCGCTATGCCCATATTAGCTTCATTGTTGTTTGGAACTTTCTCCTCCAGATAATTTTTGATGTAGCATCTCCTCACATTCTTCATAATAATTTCTTTCATAATAAGATAGGAATTTAAACTATATGGATCCGGATATTCATTTTCGTTCATGAATGTCTCAAACGCTATCATTCTCTCCGGCGTCCCTAACAAACCGTCCAAATCAATTTTTAGGTGAGCTCTCAAAGATGAGGTAAACAGGACACTAGCAATGCTATAGGCTTCGGAGGTGTGCACTTTATTGAAATCTTCATTGCACATTCTGAAATATTGAATCGTGTCAGGACTGTTCACTGAGTCGAGGTCATACGTGACAATGGAGAAAGCATCTTCAACCTCGTACTTTAAATGCGGCCTTGTTGTAAGCCAAACGCGGTAACTCCACTTGTCACAGAGAGATAACTCATCCTTCAAAAAGTTTACAAGGAGGAATCTCGCTTTTTCTGACATTCTATCCAACCCGTCCATCAACAACTCAACTTTAGGTTCCATTATATTTCCATCCAAGGTGGACATTAAGCACTTAAAAATGCTTTGCTCAAAATCGCTTTCAAGGCTATAGTATTTGAGAAGCATTTCCGGAAATGATAATATATCCAAACTTTTCACGTTCATGGTTTCAATCAAGCTGCTTAACCTTTTCAGATCAATAAAACAAATCAGACGATTTTTGCACTTTTGCTTCAGCTCATGTGCCATGTTGGCAAGAAATGTAGTTTTCCCCATGCCGGCTATTCCACTAATGCAAATTACAGTTTGCCATGCTTTGTGTTCCAAATAAGGAAACCACTTTTCCTCTTGATATGAAATGGTGTTCAGTTTTAATCTGGATATTTTTAGTGGACCACGTGTCTTTTTCCAGATGAATCCCCCTTCAGAGAATGCTTGCAGCCAGTGAACTGTGAAAAGTCTCGCTGCGTTACAAAGGCTATTAAACTGGATTTCGGGATTCTCAATTTCGTCCAATTCCACCAATCTCAAATTGGCTTTTCCTGGTGGCTTCACCCAAGGATCCATGAATATTTTAAAGTCCTTTTCTTTTTGGCTTTTAATATTATTTCCCTTATATCTGTCTTTCATTGCTTCACTGACATCATCCTCATCAATCTCCATTTCTTGAACCTCGCCACTATTACGACGATAAGTATTGGATTCCTTATTATTCACCCATTTTAACAATTCGCTCACTTTCATCAGTTCATCCTCCTCACAGTCACTGTCGCCATTCTCTTCATCAACAGTTCCATTTTGTTGACTATCTTCGCCAATATCATTCTCTCCCCCACCACAACCGCTTGGAGAAGCTACCCAACTGATGGCAAATATTTCTCGTCTGCCTAAATCTCCTTTCTCACCAACACTGTCAATCTCCTCGTTCTGCATACGTGAAACCAACTCTCTTTCAAGTGCTTTCCAACGAGAACCACTTTTCGTAAGCAGTACCACGTTGTGTTCTAATCGACGCGTCAAATAGTACTTTGAATTTATTTCAGGAAGATTTATGCTTTCAAATAGGGTTACTTCGTCCCCGTTTCTTCCCTCCATTTCTTCAACATCTTCATAGTCCATGTGTTCACGACTCAACAAACGTGTCAGAGCCTCTGTCAACTCAGGACCCAGCTCATTTATGTCAATTCGATTTCCTTGGAACTTCACAGAACCAATCATTTTTGTAATGACAGAGTCGTCAACCGGCTCGAGTGACAATGCACGCAAAAAGCTTAAAAACTCCATTTTTTGTAATGCTATTTATCGTTTTGTTTGATTTCTCAAAAAACGAAAAAGGCATTAAGATTTATTCCACTGTCACATTTTTTGGAAAATTCGATAATTGCCAATAAATATAAAAATAGATTTATTACTATATTGAATATACATGATATATTATAATATGTCGTGTCACAAGAGAAAAAGTAGCACAAACTCTACCGATGACAACCGTAAACTGGAGAGGAATGAATACATGCTTTTGCGAAATGTGAGTTGAGTAGTGTGCACACATAAATGACACAAAACACTAAAATGCTTTCTTCGTTAGTATTGCACTAACTAAAAACTAGCATAAACTACGTGTCTCTCATTCCAGGTCTGCTGCCACGGACGAACCAACTCGAAAAGAGAAAATAGATAACGTGGTTATTACTGCTGTTACTCCTTTTCCAGTTGCTGCTTACCGTGTTAAAAGCTAACTAGGTATGAGCATAGTTCCTAATATTCTATCTCGTACAGCTTGCTGGAATATCCTAGATGATAGGAGTTGCTGTGCTATAACCAGGTCTGGGCTTCCAAGGAACTAAACTACCAAGAAGCTACACAATAAATGATAATATTATAAAAGTGAAAGAGAAGCCACGACATGGAATTCTGCTCTGCTCTTTTGGTACTGCAATTTTTTATGAAATTCGATTATATGATGATGTTCTGAAACTGAAGGGGCAGCGTAGATGGAAGAATAGAGCCACAAGTGTCGCTTGGTGCTTTGGATAGCAACGCTAATTGGAGCATCACTTTGACTCGCTATTTGAGAAAAGAGAAAAAATTAACTAAAAGTAGTGCTTCCCTGGGACCAAGACCGATACCAAGTTTGTGCTCAACAAAAAGACCAAGGGTGCATGTCAGAGCAGGGGAGATGTGATGTAAAATGCCTTTTGTTTTTTGTGTGAGATTTTACATAATTATAGAAGGAAGTTTTGAAGGAAACAGAAATAAAAAAGTAGAATCACATTCACAATGGTTTATATAAAACACAAGATTCTTTTGTTTTATGGTGTTCATTGAGTATGGTGCTACCTGCTAGTGTGTTGGGAGAAGATCAGTAGGAGGAATGAATGGGTCATAAACTTTTTCCTGTTGTCAGATCCAGTGCACCAGAAAAGCGAAAAGGAACGATATCGGTAGACCTGAAGAAATGAAATCTGACAAGTAATGCACGCAGCTATAATCTGAAATATCATGGTCTGGTTAGTCTGGTACAAATATAATCTGCATTCTCACTGGTAATGTGCACAAAGATATTATGTGGCATGATGGTGGAAGCTGGAATGATGTTGTCCCCAAAGTCATAAAAATTTCAACTGCTTTTCGTGCTGTAAAGTAAAGCATTTTCCCACGTAGTACTAGCCATGAAAATAAAATGGTTCAACGGATTACTAATAATAGTTATGACCTATAGACCTTATATATTTAAGACATTGGTAATAATAAAATCATTATATATTTATCTACTAAAGCGAACAAATCGTTATCGTCAACTTTTCCATTTCACTCACCACCACTTATTTCATCCTCCACTTCTTTAATGACACTTGTGCGATATTAGTGGAAATGGAGACAAATATGTACATACAATATAATATTACTTGATTTATGTGAGGCTTATAGAGATTATCAGCGAACGAAGACATTATGTTTTTAGATTGATGTTGATTATTTGGGACTTTTAGCTAGATCACTTTCAATAGTTGTTTTAGCTTAGTATTAAGGAGTGTGGATTTTTGCCGTTGTAAAATTTTATATTGGAGATACGTTACTTGGATTTTTATCCAGGTTCTAATGAATAACATTTTCTCTTATAGTTCCACTCTGATGAAGTGGCAACAATACAAATCATACAAAAATACCAAGCGTGCCTATGAATGTATATTGAGCTTTTTGTTTGATCCTTATGATGTCTGAAGTTGTTCAAATATCCAACCCAATAAAGGTCTCTGAATCCGATGATATATTTATTGTTAGCCTTTCTACAAATAAATCTCATGCACACACAAGAAGCTCAACTTACGTCAGTGTGTCCAGTGTCTATCGGTGTATCAAATAATCAAACACACCGTAAATATCACGTACGGGTATCGAGTTTAGTGCTCATCCATGAGAGCTTGATTTGATGAAAGAGTGAAGAAATGGAATTTATGCTAGCAAATTTTTTACGTTTATCGTTGCCTTGCTGTAAACTTGTATTAGCTTTGTATTTCCACTTTTCCATTATTTACTGCTCAGTAGGAAGAACGGAATGGGTATATGGAAAGACACAATAGTATTGTATAAACGTGTATGTATATGCATGTAGATATATAAATACATATATATCATATATCACAGGATTCAAAATTTATGTCAAAATTCCTTCCCCTTTCAATTTCCTTCTTCCCGTCGAGTTTAAAAATCGATATAAACGCTTGGGAAATGAGTAGGTACTTAGCGTGTGTATAATGCTTTCCTTGTACGCACAAACAACTAATACACTCGCGGTGCTTCCTTACCTGCTTGACAGTTTTGCTAATAAGAGAACACTACAATATAAGGGGAATAATATGTATACCCATGTATTTGTGTGACGCACAAAAATTGTGTGCAACTTCATTATCTGTGCCGCTTTCTTTTGCTTTCTAATGCAATTTGGAAAGCTAGCATATTCCGTGAGTTACTTCCATAAAAATTGCTTCGGTTTTAGAAGTTGCAAGTCAGTGGCGATATCTAGTCAAATGTTTACTTGAACTTTCCAGCATTATAGAGTTTATAAAGTTTTGAATATTTAAATGCTATGCTATCGTGGAATAGGAGAACACTCTTTGTTATAATATTGAATACATTTACATAGCTATGCACCTCTAACCTAACTTTTTTATATTAGCTTTCATATCAGTAAACATGATATTACGTCTCTTTCTGTTACAATGAATTTTGAGCACAGTAGTAAAGAATTCAAGAATTTATTGTTCTTTCCAATGACAAATATTTTGGTACTGGATTCGACAATCGTCATGAGACATAAAATTGTCTAGTTTTTAGCTATAAACGCTATCAGTTTGTTACAATATCAATACTTTTCGTCACTGGTTCGTCTACTGCTACTCCTGGTAAGCCATACTTTAACTAAGGGAGCTAACCGTTTCGTTGACCTAGCTTATGTGACAGGAAAATATGTATGTTAATACATACAAGAATGCAAATGCGAAATACTTATTTATTGTCAATGCTGCGCATAAATACCAAAAAATAAATGCCATTTCCTTACTGTATCAAACCAATCAACGGATCATGACAAAACTTTTAAGATTTTTATTTCATTCTCATTTATAGCATGTATGGTTTACAACATTTTTATTCGAATGAATACTTGTCACACATTTCGTATATTTTGATTTAATTACTATTCTAATAATTTCGTTCCCTTATACATATGTATAAACAAAATAACAAAAGTGACAAGATTGTGAAGTGTTTAAACCACTATAATACTCAAAATCTTAAAATGCACATAATATATAGAACTGAAAATTAGTTAGAAATCTCTACATTTTATTGTTATTATATAGAATCATATACTTCCCCGTTTGTCGTTAGAATTTCTATGTGATTTCTATAAAAAATTAGGAATTTTTCACGGGAACCTGCCCAATATTCAAATTCATTTATTATCGCACGGTATTCGTTTCTATTAAAGCATATTTTTGTGACGATTTATGTGGCTAAAACTCTCGTTTGTTGGGAAAGGGTTTTGTGACAAGGATGTATAATATGTAGATACTTCTTTTTTATCTCACTTTTATATTATATTATAGTATTATATTTTATCTCTCGACATAAAATTTTCGTTCATACCACAGCACTAATAAGGACAATTTAATGAGTATATTATGATATTTCCATCACTTTGTTGACTACTGACAAGACACGAAATTTTGACAGGATTATGTACTTGAATAAAAATGCGACCATTATGTCCTTCGCGTAAATCGCATATAATAGTATCACCTCATTTTAAAATCCTCATTTATTATAACCTTATTATAACTGCCTAAAAATGCGGACAGTCTTAAAAATTATAGTTAAACCTTCCTTTCATTTGACAACATGCTTCAGAGATCGGCGACAACTACAGCTATGAACTAAAAGAAGAAATATTAAATTTGTTTGTCAAACTAGGTAATAATAATGCTTTATGGCTCTCTGTTCAAAATGGTATAATTTTAGTGTTGACAAGTGACAAGTTTGTGTGGTGAAAACAAGCACGTTCCCTTACACGTTTTGACTAGAATGTTGCGAAACAAGCGCTGCATTTTTAAAAATGTATCAAATTCACCAGAAGGTATGAAATAATTTTGACGGTAAACGTATGGGTAATATTTATGCATTTAGTAATTTACGAATACAAATCCATCTGCGCTCTGGAAACTATTCATAGAGTAAATGTGACGAATAGATGTGGTTAATCAAACAGACAAGCAAAAATGACAACAGCGCGTTCAACAAATCCCACTTTAGGATTTTCTCTACGAGTTTCACTAGAAATGGAAAGTCTTGGCTGATGGTGATTATCATTACTACTCCTTCGAACTGGACTAGTGCATCTACTCCCACGTAGACTTGCCGCATTACTATTACTGCCTTCACAACATAGCAAACAACATCTCATTTTTTTCAATCTGGCCACCCATTTCCAATTACTATCTGAACCATTTGGGCCGCAGCTGCTGTCACCCTGAGTTTTCTTATCACCCGGAATTTTCCTTGGTTTTAACAAGTAGCTTAAATGGATTCTTAACGACTTTGAGGCAGGAATACCCAAAGACTGAATACGCTTATATGGCGACGTTTCTGGTGAGACTGGTATGAACACATCGGGACCTATTTGAATTAAATGTGTCAGCGTTTCCACCTCTTCACGTGAAAGGAGACTTGATTCGGCTGGCCCTGAGAGGAAATCTGAAGAAGACATTCGTAGGTATCGAGGAAGAAATATGAGATCTTGAAGAACCTCACGTTTCGACTCACGTGTCAAGGGTAAGTGCTTGCGTTTGCATTCTTTGTCTGCCCAGCTAAAGTTGAAGAAAAAGAAGCAATAATAGTCAGGTTATTTCCACAGAGTAAAAGTATACTTTTCAACTTGATGTTCATAATGGGTAATGACTAACCGGGCTATGGCATCAAAAACCAAACTCTCTTGTACCAGTAGTGTATCCCTGCTCATTATATGGTACATGGAGAAATAGTCCAAATCTTCGATTTCCTCTGACTGAAGAACAATGGTGGCATTCCTATCAATAAAATCTAGACAATTGTAAAGGAGCCAGGCGCAGTCTAGCTCTATATTCAGCTCTGAATTAGCATCAGAGAGACGTCTCTGGAGGAATTGGGGTATTTTGATACAGTCGACTTCACTGGATTCCTTTTCTGTGCATTCCATGTACAAATTCTAGATAAGTAAGTTAACATAGTTAGTAAAATGCATGTATGGATAAAACAGATAAATGTAAAACCATTTGATATTTCACCTCCAAATTTTGAAAATCTCCACACAGCATTGCTACGTTGGCTGTGCTAAGGAGAACATTGTCGACGGAAATTTGTCCTATTAAATGATTGACGCATTTGCGAACAAGACCGGCACATTGGTACTTGTGTGCAGCTTTTAAAGTTTCTATCGTGGTTTCAGGGGACTGCAAGACCAGTTGAGTGTTGTAAAGGTACCTGCGTACAAAATCAAATTAAAATTCCATTATGGCCGCAAAAACTAATTTCTTGAGAAGCAAACTTCTGCAGTAGCTTTTACATAAGATTCTCTTGGGAAAATTGAATAAAGCCATTCGAAGTATAAATTGAATTTCACTCACTTCATTAGATTGTCAAAAGCTTTCCCATCCAGATCAGGTACAGGAATTTGTTTGCGAATTGGAATTTGTTCGTTTTCCGCTGATGGTACAAGGACATCCTTTTCTGATGCTGGAGCTCCGTCTTCCGATGACGGTGATGATTGATGCTGACTGAAGAAATTTTTGGAGAACATCGCACCAAAAACTGGTGTTGCATGTTTGAGTATGTGACTATGTGCCGGGATACGGAGACAGGTATCCTGGTTTGGTCCAACGAGGAATACCACATCACATCCCGTTTCCGATCCATAATGATGCTCAAGCAGTTCAAGACGAGGGGCACTAGGTGTGGGCGTTGAGTTGCTTGTACTCATTATTCGTCAGCGAAGTAAATTATTTACCTGGTTGATTTTGTGTTGTACCACAGCTAATGGATTAAATATCCAGGTCAGATGTGAAGTTATGAAGATTTTTTTTCTTGGCTAATACTCGTGTTGGTCTGACTGCTTTTGGCATATTTCTTAACCCGCTTCTGACACTTAAAGTGCTGTAAGTTAACAGAATATGAACTCTTTAAGGCTGTGGGGCCAGCCAACCATGCGGTGATGCTTTTTCTTACTTTTCCAGTCTAAATGGACTCTGTGTAAAATTAAAACACATAATTTATATAAGAACCTTTATGCTTTCTAACTGATGATAATAAACTAGATTATCAATATGCATTTATTTTCCGAAATATTAAAAATATGTATTCTTTTTCCTTCAGGTGCTGACTCATTGATATGATATAATGCAATCATCAATAAAATATCCCACTAAAAGTTCTCAAATATACGTGCACATCCTTTGTTTCTTTATCCGTCCGTTCTTAGTTCTTATTACTATTATCAGCATCATTTCGTAAGACTTGAGTTTATTTTCGTATATTTTGCATATTGCCATTCTATCATGAATAGAAGCTTGATGTGTAACGTTCATTTGAAATTACATCCGCTCCGGAGGAGCGGTGTATCCTGTCAATAATAATGCTACGCAAATATGTGCCGTGTATAATTTCAGTGTAGATGAAGAGTGAAATCCATTTGGCTTTAGTCTCTGTTTTTGGTTGGAAACGAAACGAAACGAAAAGTTTTAGGATAGTAATATTCCCCTTCCAGATCATGCCTTTTGTGCGATAAGTCGAAAAAGTATTAGTAATGCACAAGTTGAGCTTAAGATAGAACGAATGTTCGTCATAGGAGTCATAGGTATTTTAAAAGTAAGCAACCAGATCTAAGCAGCATAAGATATCGCACAAACAAAGGAAGGAAGTGCAATGAATGCACATGGTGTTTTAATTTACGGGACTATTAACGCCAGCTGCTGTGATATGATAAGGATGAAACATTTGACAATCGCTATCACTTTTGCAATTATTTCTTCAAATAAATTCTATAATATCAATTCAATTTTAATTTTGCCGCAAAATGTTAGAAGAATTGCGTGTGTAACTGGATAAGATAATAGGTACATACATACATACCTATATGTATAGAAGCCGAGTTCTCATTTCTCAAAGTATTTGCTTGCATGGAAAAACATTTACTCTACATCTAATTAAAAATAAACCTTTTAGTATGTTTTAATTGCTAGAATATTTTACGATTTGTATAAATGATGTTAAGCTTTAATCATTCAGCATGATGATGGTATGGTATATATAAACTAATTGAAACTTTCAATTTGAAAAGCATGATATCAGTAATCATTACTATAACCGTTTGAATATTAAATTGAGTTTACGAACTGAAAATTATTATAAGCCTTTGAAACCGGTTCGTTTTGCAAATTATAATGTTTTGACAGATGCTGTTTGTTAGCTCCCATTTTATTGAATGAGACTATTTGGGGTGAAATATGTAAGCATATTCATACTCTATTGAATATTTACACCTGGTATTTCAATTTTTCTTCTTTCATTTATATTTTTAATCAAACAAAAGCCTTTATTGTGAATGCAAACAATTTATTCAAAGCATTTTTTTCGGTGAAATATTATTTATGTATTTATGTAATGGTTCAATTTTGCATACAGATTTCGTTAACGAATGTGTACAATAAATAAAGTAAATTATTTGTTGTTTTTGTAACGGTTATACATGCCACTTTGTTTAATTTAAAGGATCAATTACTGTATCCCGTGAAGCTGGTGCTAGGAACACCGATTCCGCCATATATTGCATTTATACACATACAAAAAGTGTCAGAACTGTTTGTGCTAAAACTTTTCGCTGACATAAAAAATACATCTCGTGTAAACATGCTAGTACTCATTATCATCATCGTAGCCAACTGCAAACTTTGACAAAATAAGCAAAATATTTTTGCTCGTTTCTGCAAAAAACAGTAAAAAATATATATCCCGCACATCTGCCAAGAAATACAGCGGCTGACTTCTGTTAGAAAGAACAAAGGGATAACAAGACAGACATTGTATATCATTATGAAAAAGCAAAGGGGGCTTTGTTGTAAATTGACAGACACCGCACGGACAGATCATATAAAACACTTAAAACATCTTGAGCAATACATCCTTTTATGAACGAGAACGCAACTGTACATGGACATACTGTGTACCCAAAACTTTTGATATGATGGGATGTTAAAAGAACGTAATATTATGAGCAAGAAGAAATGTTTGTTATTGATCGCCTAGGTTCTCGTCTATCTCACTGCTTTAGTTTTTCTAGGCTTGAGTGGTATCGGAAAGCCCTATATTTTAGATATGCACACAAGTTCCCCTGATCCACATGCACAGAGAAAAGTATTACACAACAATCAATGCGTTCATAAAGAAACGTCCCCTGAACTCTTTCCATTTGATATACATAGTGAGGCTTAAAACGGAAAGTGAGCATGAAACAGCTAGGGAACCACAAAACAAGAACAAAGTGGAAATAGCTTTTCGCTTTCATTTCGATTGCTGCACTACATCTCAACTCTTTTTCCCCACTCGACTTATTATAATATGGTGGATTGCTGGACTATGACATGACCATTATGACTTGTATGAATGAGATAAAAATGAGCTGCAAACTGAACATTCAGAATGACAGCCTATTAGAAAAATGTATACGACTTCTTTTATGTAGAGTCACATGAAGCGTGCAAAATGAAAGAGAAAATCCCAATCCCAAATGTGAATATAATGCAAACATATGGCAAGGTTTCAAATTTCCCCTTTGGTAAAAATTTTCTAGCCACTGTGCCAATATGATTAAAATATAATAGACTACATTATGTAACACTACTAACTTGTATGTACTGTTTTGGCCTTGTGTAAACTTCAATTTTTCCATGCATAATTTTCCCATGAATAGCCTCTGTCCTGTGAATACGTGCTTCACTAATGAATAATGAACCTGTGCTGTGAACTGGTGAACATGTACAGTATGGCGCACACAAAGAGACAGTAGCAGCAAATTGGATTAATATCGATAAGAGTCATTTGCCAATAGACATGAGTTTTTATATAAGAATCGTATTATACGACCCAAGAAAGTGAGTAATCTACTTCTTATAATTTAATAAAGATATCTCAATGAAACCTTTACTTCATGAAATTACATATATATCATAGTTGATAGTATGAAATTCCGCATCAAAACCCCATTGATAAGTGTAGAATTACTGCGCGCAATGATATAACATGAAGATTTAATGAAAATAACTGAAGGACAAAATGTATGGATGTGAATTGCTAATATCTCAAAAATAGTTAAGTTTTCTGCCTGCATATCTTTTAATGTAACTTACTTTTTACTTAAATTTACCTTTAATATAATGAAACTAATTTCGAGCAAAGTTTCCGACTGGAATTATAAATTCCGACCACTTTCATATATTGAATACTATAATGACAACGTGTGCCTTAATTAACATAAAAGAATTGACTTTATTTGGACAATGAACTTACCCATAATAGTAGAATCATCCTCTGTCTTCTCTCAGTACACAAACACACGCAGGATCGTTTTTCTGAATATTTTGCACCGTTTATATCGTCCTTATACGTTAGCCACACAGTTGCAGAAGTTGTATAAGCAGCAGGAAGGAATTCCCAAAGTAGGTCATCTCAGCAATTCTTTCTTTGACCGTGAATTCTTCTAGCAGAACACGAACAGACACTCGTGAGCTGCAAGAAACTACAACTTTTCTTCCTTATTCCATGAAACCTGAAAGTGGAATGATGAGAATAGCAATGGCAAATTCTCGGTGTGCTGGGAAAAGTATTGTTGGAAATAAGGTGTACAAACGTGTATTTGTGTGAAAAGTACGGGGATAGTTGATACAAATGGTAAAAGCAAACAAATAGCAGTCAACCCGAGTAAATCCGAAAATGAGAGCTAGCTGTTACATCAAAACTGTGGGGTATGCTTTTCGGAGTTTTCTTCCGGACGTTCTCACAGAAGTGGCTACCATCTCTCCCGTGTACGCATATTTTGTTGATGAGGCACACGCATTACATGCGACATACAACATGGAAAGTTGTATTAGTCAGCCAGTTTCTGCAGATTGAATTTTGAGTTGGGGTAAAGCTATAAAAACTAAAAGGGAAAAAGGCATGGGTTGTCTATAAAGCTCTTTGGGCATTATGTATAATCTAAGGAGGTACAAAATATTAGCTTATAACCTAGAAATTAAACTCCCTGTAGGTAGTCGCTAAAGAATAAACCATATACTTTTTGGTACATACAAATTATGTACATCTCTGCATAAATCTCGATTTGTCGATCTCCCCGGATAACAGATTTTGACAATTCTTCAACTATTGGTTTCCTTTTGGCAGGCTCTACATAATATGTAGTACTCATAATAAATGCTCTCATGTTAGTCTCCTGTACGAGATGCAATGCAAAAACGCTCTTTTTTGCTAGTTTTGCTTTGCAGCACACGTGCTCGTTCATAATCTGCAAAACTTGCTGGATTTTGGCAAAGGAGCACGAACGAGTTGTCGCCTGTCTCCATTTGGCTGCTTTTCGGTGAGTTGTACGCTAAGGTTTTTTACAGTAAATACACCTCGGGACAAATCTTGTTAAAGGTATTGGTTGGATGATTTATGACAGAAACTGGTACCAACACTAATAAATTCTTTGCATAGCTTAGAATTACCAAATACTTGTTTGCAAATTTATTCTTCTATTTGCCGTGACTGTATAAATATGTATCTTTTATGGAATATTATTACAGTTAAGGACCATATGAATTTCACATGCTAAAAGGCAATGCAAAATTAGTGAAAACGGAATGTTTTCGAATATCTTATGCACGTCTTAGATTGTTTTTCATCTTGCCCGGAGGGGATAGGAAATCTTGAGTTTTACTGTTGCAAAAAGAAACATTAAAAAGGAACAAAGAACAAAACTAAAGACCGTGTATTTCTCAAAATGCCCCACTCCGTTTTGTCAAAAGTACAGCCTAATCATTCACGTATACGGACCTAAAAAGACTATAATTAAGACGGATACTAAATGGCAAAGACTTCCCAAATGCCATACCTCTGCAATAAGCTGATGCTTGTATTTTTCAACTTTACTCTCCATCATGATTTTTTTAAATTGAAAAAATGTGAACAAGATAAGTATAACTAGGGAGAGAGACAATTTACTGATGAAAATTTACATGCATTACCGTAATGAAACTGCGCATTTATGAAGTGTTTTGAAATGAATAAACCGCAGTCACCGCATAAAGCCGGACGTGCTTTCATTTCATGTTGGTCAAGTTTCTCATTTCACCGGTACCGGTGGTTCTGTTTTAGTGAATGATCGATATACGCACGAGTCTTGTGCAGATGGATTTGTTTGGCAGAGGTAGCTATGGACTATGGACTATGGCTTGACAAATACGAAAGCATCCATCAGGATGGTACGGTTGTCGCTCTTAATAATAACATTTATTTAATTAGAGCTATTTCATTAGAGGATATGTCAAATAGGATATCCAGCATGTCAGTTCAAAAGTAATTTTAGTAAAGCTAAAATTCAATGCCCCAGCATTGTGTACTTTTCATAAGATATCTATTCTGTATCAAGAAGTGTGTATAAAAGTGTGTCTGTCGAACGAAGCATTAGTCATTGCATTGTCAAGATTTTTTGTGGATAAGGCTATGACAAGTTATGACAGCCATCATGGTTACTGAAGTAAAATTTAATTATTAGTTCTCATATGCAAGGAATCGATCATTATTTTTGTACGATCCGTTATGATAATCACACTCTTGGAGGATATATCAAATCCCTGATCACACTAATTAAGCGCTTTCATGTACAACTAGACTTACAATTTTCTTCATAACTGTCCCGAATTGTCATCATTCATTTTAAATGTCGAGCTTACGAAAATTGAATAAAACCACGTCTTCGAAATCAAAGAGTGGCTCTGCAAAGAAAGTGAAGGAGTCTTCATCTGCGTTCCTTCAAAATAACAGCGGCGACCTTAATAGCAGTGTAAGCAGTAATGATTCCAATTCAGACTGTTCCATTGTGCCCCGAAAGCCAAAGTCAGCACTGGTCATCAACATGGACCTGAAAAAAGAGTACAATCGCTACTGCAAACTGTATTCAAGCGAGCCCCTAGAATTTGTTTCCGGTCCTTTGGAACAAGCAACATTAAGTCAGGGTACTGGAAAAATAAGTGGCGTCGGTGGCGTTTCAGTGGATCTGAAAGGACGCGGCTTGCGTGGTGTTGATTGCATTGCTGTGGGAAAGATTTTGGCATCCAATGCAAACATTCAACATTTGAATCTCAGCGATTGTCTTTTACTTCCACAAGGCTTCCAAGTGAGCATTAATGCACTTAATACACCTTCGAATTAATTGGCATTGCAGCGGCAAGCAATACTGAACTCGACATTGGCAATTTTAACTTTCAGGCTTTATTAGATGGCGTTGCCAAAAACGCAAGCTTAGAATTATTAGAACTTCGTGGAAATAATATTCAATCTGCTAACATGTTGGAGCCACTTGGGGCAATGCTAAAAATTAACTGTAGATTAAAAAGGTAAAAATTGGAAGCGCAAGAATAAAAATAGTTAATTTTCAATAGCATTTACATTTCAATAATATGTCGTCTGCTTTTTGATTTTATGAAAAAGACTGGTAATGGAATGGAATCACATTGGCTGTAACAAAGAAGCATTTCAGCATTTTTGTGAGGGGCTGTCCATCAACTCTGGTTTGGAGTATCTGGACCTGAGAAATAATCAGATTTCTGATGAATGTACTTTAGAACTTGCTGGTGCTCTAAAACACAACAAAGCTCTGAAGGATATAGATTTACGATGGAACTCTATTGGAGTGAAAGGTGCTCGAGCTTTTTATGACTTGCTCAATGTGAACACTACGCTTACTCATGTTCAACTAGGAGGAAATTTTGTACCTGAAGAGATTGTGCAGCATATCGGTAAAATACTTAATATACTTTTTTGCTTAATCCGAAGCAAAACATAATTTGGTTACAAAAACCGTTTCTATATATTTTCCAGAGCAAATGTTGAAACAAAGGTCAAAACAAGAAGAGATGGTAAAAGACTATTCAACGCGTACAACAATCCTTACACGTCAACTACAAAAGACAGAAGAAGAGTATCAAAATGAAATCAAGAAAATTATGAATGTATTTGATGCGGAGGAGAAGGAATATAGGCGAATTATTGAGTGAGTGACAGCAGAAGGTTTAAGAAATTAAAATAATAAAATACTTTTATTTTTATGAAAACAATTAACTTGCAGAGAAAATCAGAATCATATCAATCTATTAACTCAGGAGCGTGAAGATGAAGTTTCAAAGAATGTTACTTTGCAAAAAGAGGTATGTTGAATGCTGTACATCGTTATAAGGTTCTGTTGTATGTGTAAATGTTAGAAAATTGTGTGTTAATCTGTTAAAAATCGCGTATTTAACAAAAAGATTGGAAATTTGAAGAAGAAACTTGCTGAATCATCAAATGAAGAGTCAAAGTTGCAAAGAATTATCGCAGAAAAGGATCAAGCAATGTCTGAAATGGAAAATATCTTCAAATCTCAAACGGGGAAACTTGAGACAAACTTTACCAAGAAAGTAAAGGATCTCAGGGAAATGGCTGACAATCTTTCTCATGAAAATACAAATTTGCTAACAAAACTAAAGACTACCGAGGCGGAACTACAAGTGAAAACGAGCGAAGTTTTCCAGTTGAAAGAGACAATTCAGGCGCTGAATAAAACTTCTGAACAGTTGCAGCAGCAATTTGACGAGAGGCTCCGCCAAGCAAAAGAGTCTTGGACTGGATTTCAGTCTGAAGTGGAGTCTGCTGAGCGTAAGGAAATTCAACGCTTGGAAAACCAAATGAATGAAATGAACACCTCGCTCATGGAACATTTAAAAGTGCTGGAGAACAAAAAAGCTGATGCAGAGGAGGAAGTACGAAGACTTAAGATGCTTCTCGTCACTTCCAAATCGGAAACTGAAGAAGAGCTGACTAAGCTCCGTGTGAATCTTGCAGAGGAGCATAATTCTTCTGTGAAAAGTCACATGGATCAAATTACTAATCTTCGCCAAGAGAATGAAAGACTGGAGATGGAGGTGAGCAAGCTGGAAGGTCAAGCGCATAAAATGGAAACTGAAAATGCAAAAATGTCCAGGCAAAATGATCACTTGAAGCAGCAACTTGCTCAAGTAAATGAGGACCTGAGCGAAGTGCATGTTAGCAGTCAAACTGCGATGAGTAGAACTAGAAATGAACTGAAGGAGACAACTGAGAGGTTAGATAAAGAAGAAGAATCGAATCGTTTACTAAGGGGTCAGCTTCATGACCTACAACAACAGGTGGCCAGTCTTTCCGTGAAAGTTTCCAAACTAACACAGGAAAAGCAAGCTGATTTAGAATTCTGGAAGTTACAAATTCAAAGAAGGGAGGAGGAGCTGTCTAGATTAAAGTACATCAGTTTATATATATTCGTCAGCATTTAGCTTTATTCAACGGTCCATCACATTCGTATAATTTCATGAAACATCTTTGGCATTCAGGTCTGAGGACATGAGACGAGCTGCGCTACTCCATGAAGCTTTTTCGGTCTACATGAGATCAACTGCGGTAGCGACAGGGCTTCCAGTACCTACGTCCACTTCCTGTTGGGACGCAGGCACCCCGAAAACTGTGCCGACTCCAACCCAACACCCTTCCAATACGTCTATTGGGCGCAATGGGAGCGAACCGGAACAGACAAATCAACTTGTTCAAAAAATCGAAAAGGTTCGGCAATCTGAAAATTGAAAATGAGTTAGACCATGACATAAAATGGATCTATTCAGGTTAAAATATTGTTAAACGTTTTTGATAATCACAATCGCTATTAACCTTTGTACTACAAAATAAGAGGGGAAAATGCAAAAATACCAAAATAATATAATGAACAAAAAGACATAATTATGCGTTCAGTTCATCAAAGTAATTCATTTTATTTTTGTTTCTTTACGAAGAATCGCAAAACTCTTCACAACATTATTAATAAATTCATAAACTTTTTTCCATTATCATTTCTTTGAAATGTATTATTCATCATTAACTAAATAAGCTATTTCCATTATTGAATATTTTTTGCTTTGAGATTTTGGCGTCACGTGGCGTGGATTTGTTTTTTTTGGGAAAGTAGCTTTTTTACTACAAGCAAAAGTTATTTCATGGTAAAAATATGGCTACGAGTCATGTACTTTAACGGGTGAAATTGACTATATTGCATATTGGCATTTGAGTTTTTGCTACAATTATATTTACTACGCTAGCTTTAGTTACTTATAACTTGCTAAAAGCCCTGCTTTTTTGTCAAGTGTAAAGCAAAAAATCAGCAACTGTAATAATATTATGAGTGAGTGTGTCTGTGTGTAGTAGTAAATGTAATTAGCTTATCATCGTCATGTTTATGATCAAGGCTTAAAATACACAGTTCAAAAAGTATCACATTTTGTAATAATAACACCAAAAACTACACATAGTGACAGTATACATAAAGTAATACAACTAGAGTAAAAGTCCACAGTAACAACTCTTATTATTATTTAAAGAGAAGGCCAAGAGTTAACCTACTAAAAGGGAATGGGAATAAGTTGAGGAAGTTGTGCTAAATAAAAATCATACACAAAACAATGAGGTCCTGGGCCGACAAGAAAGCATAATATTGTGTAATATTGTGGCCTACCTACGATATAACACCTACGGTGGTATGTGGTATATAGACAGTGACTTATTTGGTGGAAGAGGTATTTTTATATAAAATCACCACATTATTATTAATACATCATAACTTTACGGAAACCATTCTTTTCTTCCTTCGCAGAAACAAATTTCCAGGTTATCTTATTCTTATACTTTTTATTTAAACTGTTTCAATTACACCCTTTTTCTTTCCTTTTGGCACAAAGACAGAACTGGCAACACCATTGTTGCCGGTTGTATGGGATGAAGATGATACCGACGACGGCGTGGATGGCGGCTGTACTGTCTCTAATGAAGATATTTCCTCGGATTTGACGCTATTCCCACTAGCATTACCACTATCACTTGCAACATCGGAAATGAAGGACGTTTCCAGGTGGGGAGTAGTGACATCGTCATCCTTGTTCGTTACTACTTCCGTTGTGTTAGGATCAGACTGCGCTGGTTGATGATTCTGAGAATCATCCGACGAGGAGGATTTCAGATTCAGTGTTAACTTTGCCGAACCCTGATGAAGGGAAGAGGTAGATTGGATTGAAGCGGAAGAGAAATGCATATTGCTTGATGAAGATGTGGTGGAAGGACCATTTATTTCGCTGGATTGGAGCACAGTGGATGACGATGAGGATGAGTAGGATGATTTTCGGGATGAATTTCCCTTGCTGATACTTCCCAAAGGAATTTCCTCATCCCTTGAACGAGTTGATACTGCTGGAGATGCTTCCCTCGACTTCCTTCTTCCTTCTGAACACATAAAATTATAGACATAGGTATTCCACCCTCAGGATTTAGAGGAATGCATGCATGAAAGCGCATCATTGATTCCTAAAAAATATGAGAAAAGCGAAAGGATAGAATATGAGTAAAAAACATCACGCACTCTCATTTCTGGTTGAAGGATCATTAACCACCATAGCTAACCCTGGTAGAGCTTTACTGATTGGAACGAAGAGTGGACGGTCACCTCGGGTCATAGCTCTTCCTACATATTAAAATAAATTTATTAGCTTGGAATGTCACAAACGCTAGTCACAGCTTTGGAATACAAGCATTCTCACTTTGCATTCTTCGAATATTTTGGGGTGGAGAGGGTGACGATCTTATTTGGTCCAGCAATTTCCCAATCATATGAAGTTTTCTTTCTCTTGCCTTTTGCCTTCCTTTTACCAGTCTGAAAATATAAAATTGTACATCTACTTTGAGGTCTTTTCTTAAGCGACCAATTATTGATGGAGGCTATGCTTTTACCTAGAAGCTGTTAAACTTTATACCTTTGTTTAGCTGCCATACATCGTATGTGATCATCAAACATAAACTTTGCTGCCAGAATGGGAGTTCGTGTTCTTTGCTGAGTAGGTGAGCTTTTTACCGTGATATGTAAACATCTGGAATCATGTTGATCCCCCATTACTTCAATATCCTGGAAAAGGTCAACACACAACGTTTATTTTCTTCTCGTCAATATATAAAGAGAGACTATTTATAGTACATACAACGAGCGGAAAACTTGCCTGGAGAAAACCAACAAATTTCACAACTCCCCAACCCATTCGTTTCTGACTAGGTTCCACCAAAATGAATTGAAATATGTCAATAACCAAAAATCTCCTTGTTTTCACACTGTCTCGCGTAATTACAGTGCACGCTAAAAGATCACTATTAGCTGAAGAAGACAAAAATATACGGACATTATAAACTTTGCATCAGATACTCATATAATGGTTCAATTATCCAATTGGACCGTTACAATAAATCTTACTCAAGTCCAGGTTATCGTCAATATGGACACAAGTCTGGGTGTTGGTCAAAGGCAAATACTTTTCTGTTTCCTTTCTCAACTTCAATGAGAGTTTTCTTAAAATGAAATATACTCGCATAGAGCGCCTGCTTCGTTCGGCCTATTCAAGAATAAGCAGAGAGATGTAACATAAGATAAGATAGTAAGATTAATTTAATACATAGATAATATTTTGTCCAGAACAGCTTAGTTAGTAGTAGAATACCTCTCCGCATGGCAGTCGTTTATCAAAAGCTATTCCAGACAACGGAGAACCGGCAGGTGGCAAAAGCAAATTTGAATCCATGAGTAAATGCTCAACGCTAATAGCTTTGGCAGCATTCATGTCTAAATACTCATCCTCGAACAGCTCCAAAAACATTTCATCACATTTATAGTAGTTTTGCAACAGTAGGATATTTTCTTCCCTGGCACCCTCAATTAAAGCTAAATGTTGGTCTTTTAGAAAACTCTCCCCATCCCCATTCTCTGTCATCACAATTTTTTGAAGGAGATTTACGGATAAAGTTAAGGTGACCACTCTGACTCTACTGTCTGCAAAATCAAAAACAAAATAATGAAATTTTATGATCATGACTATTAGTTAAAGATGTCAACGAAATGTTCCGTACCAGGTTTAACGGTTTGACTGATAATCGCTATCAATTTCTCCACAAGTGTGTCATTATATACCCGCAAAAATTGTCCATCTTCCAGTACGGCAGTGGTGTCATGAAACAAGTTGTTCAACAGTTCCATGTTGATACCTTTTGAAAACAATAATGAATTTTAACACTTTGGTCGATCTACACTCATGACGTATTTATTTACAGAGTTCATTCCAAACAAAATGGCAACACATTCATTTTTTAACACCGCAAACCAAAACACATTCCACATGCAACAATCATGCGTTTGACTTTTACCCACACCTTATAATCTAATACACAATATTTTGGTGAATGAAATATAAAATATTGCGGAATTTAAAAGAGCCTACCGTCTACATGGGAAGGCCAGCCAAAAGTGGATGGATCCAAAAAGTTAGTGTAAATAACACATCCACAATATTCAAATTTAATCACACTTTCAAAAACTCACAGCACTATTTGCTTTATATACTTAAATATTTAAACCAATTACGATTAAATTAAAAAGTCTTTAAAGGTTAACCTACCTCTATTTTGTTTTAGAGCTTCCAGTAAGCATAACGAAAACAATGCAGCATAGTCATTTTCACTGCAATCCAGTGAATCAAAAATGGCACAAAGGAAGGGTCGTTGGGTGAAAATTTTATTAACATTGTTGACAACACTAAGCGTCTCGTTTGTCGTTTCTTGTTGTTGGGAGGGAACTTGCAGCAATGATGATGATGGCGACAGGACAGTAGACGTTGGCGTTGTTACTGACAAATCACTGCCTTCCATCTTATCAGCGATAGCAAAAGAAACTTGGTTGTCTGAGCAGGCTTCAAGAGTATTTGTGCTGGTACCACTACTGCTTCGTTTCAAATTAAAAACTGCTTCATTCTCCTGGATAATGATACTGGCCAACATGCGCACCAACGGTGAGTGATAAATGATTAGGAACACTTGAGATAATAAAAACAAGGCGAGAATACTGCTAACTTTCGGTGGTTGCTTCCGTTCCTGTAAATAAGTACAGTTTTTATATTTAAAACTTTGATACGTTGTGCGTTGCTAATTGTGTTTTATAGATACGACAATTGGCTTACGGGAACAATAAAATTTTTGTCCAGAGACGATATATATAAAGGAATTAACAGTCTATGTAATAGATGATCTGTCAGAACCTGGTTCAGGTCATCGATTTCTAACAGAAGGATGTCATTCACATAGTGTAAATGATCTAAATGCTCAGCTACCAAGTCTGCCAGTCGAGATCGTGCTTCGTGTCTGTAAAATAGTTTATTGGAGTTATAAATTAGCTAGTAAGCAATTTTTGGTATCTGTAAACGCAAAATATTATGTAAGTAACTTACTCTGAATTTTCACGAATACAACCATCTAGCTCCAAAACGTGATTCCCAATAAACCAAACAAGGTTTGAAAAATACGGCGCAGCGGTTTTATCCCTAATGAAATTTTGCATTGATTTATCATCAACACGGTACACATTGAGCGTAAGGGTTCTGACTGCAATTCGCACCATGCTTTCCGAGTTATTAAAGAATTTTATCGCTTCCGTGTACAACGGAAAGTCGTTGGTGTGCTGAAAGGAAAAGTAAAAGAAATGTCAATCCATCTTTTTTCAATACTTAGGCACATTTACAACAGTTTTTTTTTTGCAAACTTCCGCTTACCTCATTGTAGAAAAAATGGATGGTATGCTTATTCAATTTGAGTGATAAGGTTTTCAGAAATGATATATAATATGCCATCACTTCCTCGTCCGAAAAATCAAATTTGTGTTCAATGATTGAGTTTACATGATTATTAGAAAGAAGGTAATCTGGAAACAAACAGCAAGGAAAGACGTTAGTAAATCCGATCCATAAGAATAAAACATAGTTGAATTAATATAGTTAAGACAAACAAGTTAAGACTTACATAAGGACGTTTCGTTTCTAATGTTTTCAAATAGAATATTAAGAGTTTGTAATAACTGGACGCAAACATAGCTGCCACATTTCTGCTTCATTATCCTAAGGAAGAATGATAACATGTTCTTCTCCAGGAAGAAGCTACAAAAATCAACACAAAAACCAATTAGTTAACTTAAAAAATTCCCTTCTAGAAACAAAAAAAACCAAATTTAATCAAATTTTGCCTTACTCAAACACACTCGAGTCATTTTGGTCACCCCAAATCAGTATTTCAGCAATGGACCTAAGTGTTTCCACAAGAAGAGTTTTGATTAATGTAGTTGTTACGGAATATCAATTAGAACTATAGAAATTGCATGTTACCTTAATGTTTCCACAAGAAGACTTCTATTGCTCTCATTAACGGTTTGATTTTTGGACAAGACATTATACAGGTACCTGAAACAAACAGACAAAAAATAACACCCCATTAACTTAATCATATTCCTTCTTCACAAAACCTACAACAAGACGTAACCTCTCTTACTTTAAATGCTCCAGTGAGTGGGGATTCTTCGGCTTCCAAAGACCCCCACCGAACCAACTTCGACTACGAAACATTCCACCGTGTTCACCGTCCTCAGCCAGTTTTACTTTTACAATCCACCTTCCAGTCGGTGGTCCTATTACTTTGCACTCCAATAATTATTATAATTAAATATAAAACACGAAAAAGAAACCAAACAACTCTCAGAGGAACTCACTCTTTCCAAGAAAACAGAAGATCTTTTTTATCTTCCTCTTCCCCTCCTTTATTTACTCACTTCACCATATTGACAAAAACACCTTTAACAATCTTAAAGTTCATTATCTGGATAACTGCTTATTAAAGACAGATAATAAAATGGTCCAGCAGAAGGGGATGCAGCATCTCGTAAATATTTACGCAGCTGAGATCAGCTGACAAACTCATCATCCAGCAACCCAACTCACAAGAATCCGCATTTTTCACTAAAATTTCACCCATCCGCCCACGCAAAACACGTACGACGCAAAAAATGGCAAGCAATCTGACGCCACGGTCGACGCCAATTGCCACTTCCACAAAATTTGTCTCCTCAAAAATCACTCATGTCACATGCATTGAAAACCTCACACATTTTAACTGTTGGAAGCTTTTTAATTAGCGTTTTCACAAATGTATTGCATCCCTTCTTCTGTTTTCATATAAAATTAATTAAATTTTCTCTTATTACGTGTTATCATCATGATCATCATAAATTAAATTTGTACATTGTGAAACGCTATGCGATGTTTCATGTAATAGGTACCCTCAAAGAGAAACTACCTTAACCTTTTATAATAGTTTTTAATGACTTTGGTTATTAAAGTCTGTTACATGTTTAATTAGAGTATCTTGTAACAAGATTTTAAAAAATGATGCAAAAGTGCATCATGTGCTAACTGCGAAGATAATGATGATCAAGACGAGAGGATATGCGAATGATGATCCGATCATGATTGAGTGAGAATGCGAACTGCTTTGCAGAATTGTATATCTAGCGATTTGAGAGTAGGTGGTGGATGAAGCTGAAAGTAGGTAAATAAATATGAAAAGATGCGTACTACATTCTTCATACATGTGTTTCATCAAGCATAGTTGTTGAAATTTGCAAAAAAACGGCATAAAAAACACAACAGAATGGTATGCAGCATTCCAAGGTAAAAAATTAGTCTAGCGTTTTGTAGATATGGAAAGTGTGCAAAAAATAGTATGCGTGGTTATATGTGCCTACATTTTGCACGTTGTTTTTATCCGCAGCATTTAACTCTCATTTTCATTATCTTTATCATCCTCATGATTCATGATCATCATCTTTTCTAGAACAAGAGGACAGGTAATCTGTGCTGGTAATCTGCTCAAAATTAGTAATCATTACCATCATAACAGCAATTCATACGTCATGTTATAAGATTGTACACACTTGTAGTACCGTGACCATTATCATGCCAGCAGGTACTTTAGTGCAAATAATGATATTTTTCAGAATGATGATGGGAGGATATGTTACTTATACAAGTGTCTTGAGAGCTTCTAGCCGACTACTGACTGCGAGGCGGTTATGGAATGGATACTGTTGTAACTTTATATATAACCGTGTGTAAAGTTGAGTATTGACTTTTTATGAATATTATACCCAACAAGAAGTGCTAATATCCATGCTCGATTCGGCACAAATTGCTATATTTGCTGTCATCATTGGGTAGTATGTAAGTTTGCTACAAGCATTTTATTCTCTGGCCAACAACTCCAAACTCTGTGGAGAGTCTGACTGGAGGGTCCAAAGCATGAAAAGCTGAAATATATACTGGAGTTGTTGGTCTTCTCGTTTTTTTTCTCTGGACTGCCTTTTCGGGATGAGCTCTTTCCAAAATGTTAAATCCAAGTTCCAGATAGAGCAATAGAATTCCCTGGGCAAAGAAACTGGCTTGCCTGCCAGCAGCTGGATTAACATTTACGCTGGAGATTTCCAGTCAAGAGCAAAAAAAGTATAGTTGGATGGATGGAATATGGAATGGAGCGTTAGTAAGATGATAAACAGAAAATGAATATTGAATTGAATCGCTTTTGATGTAGTGAGAAAGCCTGCTGCAAGCGTATTCACTTGTTTGCTTAAGTTTGCCATTGGTTTGAATTGAATATAGGCTACATGCAGTGGCGCAGGGAAGGGGGGGCTGAGGGGGCTATAGCCCCCCCCCTGGG
>JAHZMV010007356.1:0-54602 GCA_027743765.1 Coecobrya sp. COE2
GTTTCTGGTTTTGATGTGCACAGCCTGTGCATGTTTCTGGTTTTGATGTGCACAGCCTGTGCATGTTTCTGAAGTTGCATCTTCAACCACGAATTGCTCCTGTTGAAACAGAAATCAACTTTATTTTTTGTTGAAGTGCAGTAAAAAGTAGTAATTTCCTGTGCTGCAGCTTGATATCAATTGGACTGCCAAGTTTTTGCGTAATTTAATAATAATAAATATGAGAATTGGTTGGAAGGATTATTTGCCATTTACCTCAACGACAAGGACGTAAATATTATAGTCATTTGATATCGTAAAAGCCACGTCGCTGTTCCCCTTTTGGCTGCATGCTAAGCAAGCAAATAGGTTTGGTACTTGGTACGGACGGACTACTTAAATGTGTGACATTCTAGGTTATAGCTGATTGCAGGTGCAACCATAGCTCGTTATAAGTTTTTTTGGAAAATAGAGAAAGTAAGTATGTAGATATTAAATACGGATATTTCGTTCTTCTAATTGTACAAGGAACGAGGAAAATCGGTTCCAATGCCAAATTTCCTTACCAGGCATAAAATTGACACACAAGCTGGATGATAATATTTTACCTGATTTGTAAACGGATTTTCCCTTTCCTATGTTTGCCTCTGATAGGCGTCCTATTCCAAATAATTTTGTACAAGTCCATTCCAACTTTATAGGCTTCATTTTTATCTCGTTTGCTATTCGTAGCTTTGAATTCATGTTTTGCAAAAATACCTTTCCTTCGCTAATCGAATTAGCAACAATTAGCCATAACGGGACAATCAAATTATAGCATAGCAAAATGGAGCTAATGTGAAACAGGCTAGGGTAGATACTTCATTTCATTCCTGTAAAACAGATTAACTTGTAGAGTTGTAGTCAAGTCACTCATCATCTTCATCAACAAGACCATCATCACGATAATTACATCATTTCTATACTATTTTATTTGGAACAGGCAAGAAATGAATGACGTCCCATCATAAACGTCAACTCCAACACCAGCTATCATCATTATCATCAGTCAATCGTTATATTTAATTAGAAAATTTACAGCACCATGAGCAAGCCCAGATGTCCCCGTCCCCATCATGATGACCATCCATGCGTGTACAAATAAGACACGAATATATTCATATGATAATAATATTGTGACTATGATGAAGAGTAGATAAGTTATTATTATTATTTATTACTATTACTTACTTAATTTGGTGTCTATAAATGAAACAAGCAACCAAACACAATTGTCTCTCATGGTTCACATCAGCATGACGACTAGGAGTGACAAGACAAGACAAAAGAGAAATCCTATAAAAACCAACTTTTATTTTTTGCTATAAAAACTCAAGAAAAAAAAGCTTACAGAAGCAAATGTAGCAGAGCTTGTAACACTTATTTACTCGGTAGGAACAAAAAGCCGAAAAAAAATAAATCCAAACAGTAGCAAAAGGAAAAAAACCCCGAGAAAAAGCATGGGACATTGAGAGCGTTATATATAGACTTTGAGAAGGGATGAGAAACTAATTTCTTTTTTCCCATTTCCATTTCGTCAGTCGTCTTATTTTCCAGTTGCATACATACACAATTTATGTGGCCTGTAGTTTACCAACCAACCACACTTATTAGAAACTATTTGTCTGTCAGTTCATCCATCTGATTTACAGAAAGAACAAGATTGATGGAACTCCGAAACACGACGATGATGGTGTAGCAACTTCTCCTGCATGCACTGATATTATTACTATTATTATAACTATTTACGTTCCGACGACAACGACCATTACTACAAGTACAACGAACTGTCATTACCACACACACGCTTTATCTAACAAAACGAATCAGGAAGAAGACGACGACGCGATTCCTCCTGAATTCGCTTAAAGATGTTCAGAAAATTGCTTTCCGATTTGTTACCTTTGGACATTTCGAATTTAATTTCTATTGCATTCCTATTCTTTCATGCATTCCAACTTACAAATCGCTCAGCACACTTTACGTGCATTACATCTAGTGCATGCATAATCTGAAAACTGTTGTTTCACTGCCGTTCCTTCCTTTTCCCACCTCTTTTTACCAAGTTTTGTGTCTAGTTCGTGTCTGTCTGTCTACATGTAGTTCAAGGAGCAGCACAGCAACACCAACTCAGCTCACACCAACTGATTTCCTCACACGAACATTTTCCAAAAAAGGAAGCCTAAAAAGGAACAGAAAAAAATGATGACAGATTGCATGCAGAAGCAGAAAAACAAAAAAAATCATTCTATTGATCCTGTCCTGTCTTGTCGCTCTGTTTCTTTCTTTCACTACTGCTGCGTGTGTAAAAAATGCGTGTATCAACAATACCACTACACCATAATATGTTTCGCCATATACCAGTGCTAAAAAAGGACCAGTGAAAACTGTGCATATTATATATACACCTACCAGCCATGCACATATTATTAAAGTGTTATCAGCAAGTTTATAACTTTGCTATCCTTAACAAAAAAATGTTGCTTTTGGAGGTGGTATACTAGATTGTTGCAAATGGTAAATTGATGATTGCATTTTTATATTGGGCTAATCTGTATGTGTTTATATAAGTATGAAGAAAGTGTAAGTAGGCTATATGATGATTAGAGATAATGCTATATAAATTTTTGTTGGGTGGTCGTGATGGTGATAATAACAGTGCTGATTGTGTGAGTTGTTCAACATTCTAACTACATCCTGCTGCCGTAAATCTACTTGACACATAAAGGCTACTACTACTACTGCAAGCATTGGTAGTGGTGCTTGCTGTTGCTGCCATACATTTCCTATTTTTTCTGCATTCAAACATTCTGCTGAACTCACACGACGACACGACAATAAAAAATTAGCACTTTTTATTCTCTCACTTCTTTCCACCACCACCACTGCTGCTAGACTGCTACCATCATCACAACTGGTGCTGACTGGTCTATAGTCCCGTGGAACGTCGTCGCCGTTGTTGTCGTGTGAAAATATTTCTTTTGCTGGTTTTTGCAAGCTTTTTTGCAAGCAGAAAGGAAAACTCGTAACACGAACGGGAGAATGATGAGAACATGATAGGTTTATAAATGTGACAAAAAATAAATAGAATAACAAATGGTCATTGATACATCACGAAACGAACAGCGTTTTTTTACTGAGCTCGTTTAATACACCATCTGATTCAAAATAAGCCGAGAAAATCACGGTCTCAAAGGAGAAGGACAATTTTGGGAAATGATGTATGCGACTGTTAGGCTGATTTTGAAATTTGGTCGTTTTTCTCGGCCAGTGTGCTAAATCGAGACGACACACAAACAAATCATGATAGTATTCCGTGTCTGCAAAAGAAAAAAACCGACAAAGGGTTTCAACGGAGAAAAGTTCGATCTGAAGAAAGGGAAAAAATGTAACCAAATGTCCACCATTCGAAAAAACGTTACTTGATTCGCCTTTCATTTCAGAGAATGGAACTGGAATTACGGTTGTTCCTTTCGTGTCTGTCTACATTGCATTCCTTTGGAACGTCTTCAACGCAAACATGAAAGAATACGGAGTTGCGTGAAAGACATGTTTTCCAAGAATCTACGGCATATTTCGGCAACATGTAAGACAAGGATAAATACAAAGAAAGTACTGCTGCTGCTGCGGTTTATTTTTAAATAATCGTTTGCTTGCGATTTTCCTTTCAATGTATTTGGATATAACAGGATAATAATGAGAGATGGCAGAACTACTGTATGATTTGGAAAGCGAGAATTTACGTTTTCATGTATACTGCTGACGCTAAATATATGGATACTCTATTGGGGTGCGTTTCCGTTGTGGTAGTAGCGGCATTGGTGGTTTGATGTGCCGATACATAAATAGGTAGGTAAGCAGAAAGGCAGGCAGGCAGACACGTGCTTTGCAAAATAAAATCTTTGGTGCGGCATACGTAGTGGTATACGAGGACTCACTACTCAACCAGGCAGTGTCTGACTGACTGACTACTTCTATTAGCCAACTTGACTACTTTCCCTGCAAGTGAAAGGGAATCGGGAGAGTTTAGGGAAGAAAGGGTTTACAAGATGGATAGTAATTTATGGATTCTCCAGTATATCTTTTCTCTCTATTTCCTTTTCTGTTGCGTTGCTTGCCTAATTTTAGTTGTGGGTGGTGGGAAGAATTGGATGAGGAGAAAGAGAGAAAAAATAGCTGTAGTGTGTAGTAAGCAATTTTGTGGATTGATGTCAAAAACAATCTGATCTGACGTTTATGTGCCAAAAAGAATAAAAATAACATGGTAATCCCATTCTTTCCCAGTCTATCTTTACTATAGCGGTAGTAGTAGCTTACACGCAGACATAGACAACAACAAAAAGAAAAAAGAGAAAGGGAAGAATGTAAAAAAGTGAGTGGATTCCTTCTTCTCTTCTTCTTCATCTCATTCCTTTTTATTTCTCCGTTCGTTCCTTTACAAAGAAACTTATCAAGTCGTTTCCTATTAACTTTAAAAAATAATTCTCTCCGGCTACGTTTAAACTTTTACAGCTGAGATGTTATTACTTACATACGAAGAGTTATTTTTGTTACCTTACTAACCGTATGGCATATATGGGTTTGTATATTATGTATGTATTTTTATACTAAGGCTGTTCGTATTTATCGTCTCATCTTATTTCTATTTACGGACGTAAGTACACAAACAGACACATCAGTCCAAGTTTTTTTATCCGAGTAATGTGCCACTTCATAGCTGGAGTTGGAGACACAGTTTATTTCTTGTTGTTATTTTTGAAGACTTGAGCAACTCATCTCAACAAAATATCATTTTGCTTTTCTGCCAAGTGCTGGAAAAGAAAAATCCGGTAAAATGTCACATGTTTTAGCTGATTTTAGATTAAATGGAAAACACTCAAGTGTGCTACATTCTCTCACTCTTCATCTCTTGGTGATTTCACTTACTGAATGACAGCTTTTCAACGCACCAGATTTGCAGAGGAGAAAGCTGGAATGGAAATATCGCTGACAGGCTTTCTGTGTATCGTGTAAACGAAGTGAAAATGCAAAATTGCAAAAAGGATTAGCATTGTGATTTGTGTCACAACGATGACAACGGCGATGATGCTATGCATAAGTAACAGAGAAAATACTACGTCCATGTGACACATAAATAGCCATCAAATATGCATAAATATAGAGAACAAACTCAATTCTCAACGAAATATTCATTTCAAAACTTTTTGTACTCATCTGAAAAACCGAGCTTATCAAAATAAAACGTCAATTTTTTTGCCCAATCCCAATTCTATTTTTGTCAAAATCAACAACAAATCAAGTTTCGTTTCCTACGTTAAACGTAGCTATAACCACAACTCCCAGAACATACAAAATGTAATTTCGTAAGAAAGAAAAACAATTATTTTATCCGTATTTGTAGTTTATTTTCCTATAGTTCATTCTAACTTATCCATTCTCGTACCTGTGTATCCTGTTGAATGAACGCCTACAATGGAAAACAGAAGGGAAGGTACACACACCCACGTACCAACCTTCTCATTTCAATCTCCTGTATTCTATCGATTTTTTGCCAGAAAAAGAAAAGTGAATTTTCAAAGTGGATTTCATATTGGAAATGCAAAGAATCCTGAAATTGTACTGCTTTGTTCTTTCCTTCTTGAAAAGACAATAATCTAAACCATATACGTATCTATAAACCTTTTGATTTTTTACCGCTGTGAAGCGAAACAAGCAAAACGATTCAGAAAGAAATATACCTATAAAAGGTCACATAGTATAAGCCACTGTACAGGTATTAGAGTCAGTCCAGTTCAAAATCAGTACGCCCAAAATTGATTTTTCGTTTCGCAAAATATATAAACAGATGTACCTATTTACAATCGCAGTTATTTTTGTTGCTGGGGACCATGGGTATTGTTGTTTGAAAGAAAAGCAAACAAAGGCACAACGAAATTTGCACAATGCTTGGGAAAAAACAAGAGGATTCAATCTCCCACTCCTACTCTTCTCCCATTACATATTTCAACGCAATGAAATAAGAATTAGAGCGTGAGCAAGTACTTTATTTGCTATTTGTTTTCCCTCCCACTCCCCCTCTACCTTCCTTTCCCTCTCTCCTCTCTGGCTTCCGTTTTTGCGGAAATTCCTCTGAATTGCGACGAACAACCTACACGCTACACACGTAAGGACGTCTAGGTACATGCATACTTTTTTACCTATATTTTATGACATCAGAAACACAGAAGACCACTACCATAATCATCATCCAAAACATGGCTTCCTTTATTGCTGTTACCTATCGACCTCCTCTCCTCCTACGTGTACCTCGCCACTGCACCACACAGACTACCTGAAAATTTTGACTTTTCTTTTATCTTCTTACTCTCCCTTGTCGAATACCAGCAAAGACAGCGGATTTACTATTACACCAACACAACACCACCAGAGATAATATGCCTACTTGAAAGAGATTACACTGGCAACAAACAACCCAACCGAAGAGCAACTACAAAAAAGCCTGTTGTGTTGTGTGTGTGCCCTGCCTTTTCAAGTAGTTCCGGGAAATATAGTGAAACTTGTTCAGCAAATACTATACACTCCTATATCGACCATTTACGGTCTACAGATACTTCTATATATAGTCGAGCTAAAAGGGATGATATAATAATAAGTAGATTGAGTACACATTTTTATATGTGCGGAAAATTAGAAAACCGACTTTCTTTTTCCTCTAGTTTACGGTTTTCTCTCTCTCTGGCTCTTCAGTGAAAGGGGAGAGAAACACGCAGCAGTAATTTTTTTGCTGCTCTTGTTTGTAGAAGTACGCTCAGTAAGAAAAAAAAAGGAATGGAGAAAAAACGTGCTTGCTTTTTCTACGGTATAACGACAATGTCCAAAGAAGAAGGGAAAAGAAGAAAGTATCGCTTCGAGGAGTAAAATGCATTTAGCAAATTAGAAAAAAGTGGTTGGTAGAAGCATTAGTTTCTTTTGTGGTAGCGGTGTGTTACGCAAGGCTCCTTGTTTTGGCGATGGCGTGCGTTTCTTTACCCAAGTCTAGTTCTTTTTTCAGCTTGAATATGTTTCAGTATGGGTGTTGCATTATTAAAATTGTTTTAAACTATAAACGTTGTCGACTGGGTTATCAGAAGAAAATCCATTTTCGTTTTGTAACAAGGTTTTTCATTATCTATTAATAATTGGATTATCAAAGGTTGGATAAGTTGGATTTTATTTTTAAATTTTATTTAGCGTTACGTTGTACCCAAAACTTTACTATTGGTTTGGGTAGACAGGCTCAAGTCAGTTTAAATATAAAATCTGACTCATCAAAACGTAATATAATCAAAATCCATATTAACGTTAGATAACGAAAAAATTATTACCTTATAAGTTGCTACGTATTTGTTATTTTAACAAACTATTCATTAAAATTTGGGTTTGATGAGTGTCAATTATAAGGAGAGACAGGAACGTGAAACTGCATGGAAAAGTACTCCTTAATGACAATAATTTGGCGTGGTAAGCACTGACATACTGTGAAGTTTGATGAAACGGCTTTGTAATTCAAAATAATCTAGGCGTGTATTACATGTTTCAAGTATTTATCAGTTTTAAATGTTGCTTCTATGTTTAGTCTCTTCATTCTCTTTTGTTATCACTAAATTCAAGAGAAAGCCGTCTGCTCTTATGCTATTTTGTCTTCCGTGTAAATCTCTATTTTAGCCGAATTGGAGCAAAAGGTGAACCGTAATGCCATGCCATATCAGGTACATAAGTATATGGCTATTATTATTACTATTATTACTATGACTGGACAAATAGTATAAAAGGAGTAAAGTAAAACCGAGGAAGAGGAAGAAATAACAATACAGTGACTTTATGTCATCCCACCATCATTTCATACCAAGTGCTTCCACAAACACATTAAAAATGGCTCAATTTCATTTCATTTTTGATCCCTATAATACCATCCGCAGTAGCAGGAACAACAACCACGCATGAAAATGATCCTTTACATAATTCTTCGTAACAACTCTCATTATAACTTCCAACTTGCAGATAATATTCACGATGGAAATGGGATATTTTCCAGTACTATTCTCTGTTTTTGCAATGTTATTATTCCGCAATTATTTTGCATATCGCACATACAAAGTAAGTACACAACACTAATACTTGGTTTAAGCGTCATCGCCGCCATTGGCATATCGCCAGGGAAGGACACGACATACGATAACGTTAATAATGTACTGGGAATTCATTAACGAAGCCAGTGAAGCATCTCAAACAAAAAGCAAACCAGACAAACTTGAAACTCCCTCAGTTCGTTTTTATGATGTTATGTAACGTTGCTCTTGTAATTTTGCTAATAATACGTACATCCACATAAAATATTAGTGTAAAGTTTATTTGCTATGGTTTTGCTGCCAGTATTTAACCAAATTGTAGAGAAAAGCAGTATTCTCTCTTGAAAGTGTGGTAGGATGTCTATAATTGATGCCATAAAATGTTTCTCGGAACAACAAGAGTAACATCAATGTTTACTGGCTTCCAGCAGTGGACTGGCAGTGGATGAATGTGTGAAAATGATGAAGACAGCGACGACATGAGTTACATACGTGTGTAAAGTCATGTGAAACCTGAAAACGTGTAATTATTCGGCGATCGACTTCAATGGCAAGACATATATAGTTAAGTACTATTACTATTACCTATGTAACTATAAGGTATAGCCACACTTGTTCTATCTGACCATACATGATAATACTAAAACACTGGTTCAATGGTGTGGGTTGCATTGGTGACCACCTGGTGCAATGTAAGAATTCCTCTGTGTACAAAAGATTAACATTTTAAAGCTCCACTGCGTAATTACCTGTTTCAAGGAAAAGATGTACAAAAGGAATTTCGCATTTCCATTCTCTCAACATGAGAAAGAAATGCCCCTTTATTGCTTTCCTAACTTAGCATTTTAGGTTGGGTTAAGTTACCAAAAACTATTGGATGTATCTTGCTTTTGTAAATTTTGAAAAGGAAAATTGAACTATATATGGCTGTCATGGATGAATTGCGTTGAAACTGTGTCATCGTCGTAACTCCACCAGATATTTTCTTTCTTTATGCATCTTTCAGCAGAATGACTTTGTTAGTCCCACATGACTTGGGTGACTGAAATCATTAAAATCTAAATGGATGCGAATTGGTTGTATTCAGTATAATGGATTATTAGAAAGAGAAGAAAGATAGACATGCCAATGTCACTATATTCTTTCCTCAAGTATTTATAAATACCTAAATATAGTAATTTAGATAGATGTAAAGTTTCTCTATTCTTTTCCCATGAAAAAGTGTGAAAACTGGAACAAACTACTTTCACTGCTTATGATAATACGTATAAGCGTATAACTTCTTGACAAGATGACTAGCGAGGAACAATGAATGGAAAAAGAGCAAGGCATGTAACCCAGTTTTTAAAATGAAGTAAATATCTTTGCGCAACCATCGCACTCCTTCTCGCAACCGCAGCAAAACAAGCTTTTTGGAAATCATTGTTCCAATGCAAAGCCAAGTACAAACAGAAAATGGGATTAGGCATGTGTGGGATGATGATGTTCACGGTGGCAATGGTTGATGTGGGAGGTACAATGTAATATAAAACTCTATCTCTCTTCTCAGTTCTGTTCATTGAGTCGTTCATGCACAAGTCATTCCGCTCACTCACTACACACAAACTACTGCCATGGTTTGAGTCGAGTTGAGTGCCACTTCTTTCTCCAAAATTGTATGAAAACAACTTTACCCCGTCATCATCGTCGTCATCATCAATGCAACAATGGTTCTCCAAACAAAATTCTATCCTACTCCACTACATTTTTATCCAACCGTTCTGTAACTTGCACTAGCTGAAATTGCTCGGATTAGATTAATGTCATAATAAATGTCACTTTACATAAGAGGCTTATCTGAGGAATCTTGTGCCTAAGTTAAAACGCAATAATAAATCCAAATTCTCTCGTCATCCACGGGAATTTCTAACGGCTCTTGATCCTTGGAAGAACGTTTTGTGTTTTAAGTTGTTCATTCTTATCACAGGTTCATATCTACGTCTTTTAGATAAATGAACATTTCATAATCATTTTGAGATTCCACAGCTAACCTCATTAATTCAGGATTATTGAATATGGTCAATTAAGTAAATGTATAGATAGGTACCCACTCAGATTGCATAATAATAATGTGTGTCATTAAACTGTACAGTGTTTTAGGCTCTTGGCGATCGTTATAATTCTCCATACCACTTTCATTTCAACTCTATTTCTGAAGTGATCACGGCCATTATTTTTAATTGACGCTCAATTATACAATTGATTTTTGAATAGGTGACAAGCCTCTATTTTAACATTGATCCAAAACAGCAAGTAGTGTTGTCGTGCATAAAATGAACAATTTGGGCAATTAATGTGTCCCTATAAAGTATAATATTGGACAAGTAATCCTACATCACGCACTTCCGGTACCAATCAACCATTGAAAAATGATTGCATTTTTGAGATAGCTCTCCTTTTTTGTTAAGGCCCACTTCAAGCATCCCTGATATTGCTACTTTTTTGGGAAACACCAGTATCGGTACTAACTCTTTGCATGCATACTTTTCCATTTTGAAAACTAGCGTGCACTTCTTCCAAAATTGATGGACAATAAATAAAAATATGATGATCCCGGTCTGCCTTAGAGTTTCCCCTAACCATTCCATTTTAAAGAATAATAATAATAGTAATAATAAAAAGATGCTTTTTATATCCCTCTGTGTGTGGGTGAGTGCGAGTTCATTTGCATATGAATGTGTGTACTACTCTTATATCTGTATAATATTCATATTTCCTTGTCCATATTATTAGCATACACCACATCCACATCACTTTTTATTGACAGGACAGGAGCCATTACTTCTACAGGAATAGAAGTAGTAGTGAGAGTGTGTGAGAGAGAAGAAAAAATCCAATAAAATATTCCAATATTATTTTGCTCCTGCGAAAATGCTATTTCAAAATTGTGAAATGTGTCTGACTGACTGCTGCTGACTTTCACATGAAATGAATCGCAAATAATAACGTAGGTACACACTGAGGATAGTGGTAATCGTGGTAGTGGTGGCGATACGGAACAATAAAACAAATAATATGACAGTCCATATATCTCCTGACATTATAAAATACATATATATACATAATGGAAATGTATTATTTGTTGGTTTGTTGGTGTGTGTGCTGAAACTCTGCTAAAAGGTACATAGCCGTAGTAGCAGTGGTGGTAGTGGCAGTAACATAACAGCAGCAGCAAAGACTGTTAAAAGGCTCGTCAATACTTTATTTATTTTTACGAGGATACATAGATGCCCATAATTTTTTATGCATGAGAAGGGCTTTCCCTTTCTCCCTCTCTACCTTTTTTGCATGATGATTCATAAATGTTTACTTGCGTTTTGTAGTATGAGGAAAACAGTGAAATTGTACATTTTATATAATATGTATTGCAATCCACATTGTCCATTACCTGACGTGTGTGTCTTTTACTCTTTCTACTTGAACAGTATGCATTCTGAATAGAAAGAGTCTCCTTTCCCCACACATTATCTTCATGATATAACATGCAAGTACACGATGGTTGATTGGGAAAATCGCAAATATGTACGTATGTAACATATATATTATTTGAAGCATCACAAATATTTAAATTATTTATATGTACCGACACACCTTTTTCATTTTCTACCTTAACCAAAAATTGAAATGGTCCGCTACAAAATTTTTTTAGAGCTGGGCATTGTTCCATGGTGCTTGTCTCACCAGGAAGCTTGGAACTGCCTATCATTTTAAATAGTTAAGAGAAAAATGCACACTTCACATTACATCATCGCCCCTTTCTTTTCTATTATTGTTATTATAAAACTTGTTATGTTGTGACCATGTAAATTTTTACGCGTTACGTGGTGCACATCAGTCAATATTATATTATACCATTTTACATTGCTACATATTATATAGATCTATAACCGAGTTCATGACTCACTTCAAAAAGAGAGCTGAGTGAAGAAAGACCGATGAAGATATTATCTCTTTTATTTCACTTGGCATTGTTGTTTTCGGGAACAAGTTGGAGAAAGAAGGACAATAAAAAGGAGGAGAGGAAAAATAAAACAGACAATTGTTTTCTTCGATTCGATTCTCAATTCAAACTATTTCGTTTTCATGTGGTGTCATATCATGTCGTTGTTGTCGCCCATTCGTACTTACATACGCATGTACCTATAAATAAATGCATTCAATTGTAACATTTCATCGTCCTCATCGCACAAAACCTTTTTTTTCTCGGATGGGGAACCAGCTCACCGCTTCATGTTATTCAAATACAGAAAGCTAAAAAATATATTAAACATTCAATTTTTGAAACGATCCTCTTGGATGGTATAGGTACTCGTATTATGTATTATTTTTCTGTTTTAAAAGGAATGTGTAGCAGAAATATGCAAAATGTATATCTGTATATGTATATCTGGATTACATCATCACAAACTGTCGGATGTGGTAAAAAAGCTGTAAACAATATAAAACGAGAATGGGGAATGAAATGAAGAGAAAGAGAGCAGAAACGGAAGTGAAAAGGGGAATTGAAATGCTCTTTCAAAAAAACTGTATTATTTTGGTGCAAGTATACATGCTTTATTCTTATGTGTGTTGTTCCTCAGTGAAGGGGTTATGCAGTGCTTCTTCATCTTCTACTGCACATACGTATCTACACACAAACGGTCATACACCCATACTCATCTAGTACTAAATTATATGGAATGTACATAAATGGACGTATGGGTACACATAATACCACAGAGGGAGAGAGTGAGGAAAGAATATAAAAAATAAAATGGTTTGAAATAGTCAACATTTTGCATCTCATTTCATTTATTTCAATCCATTTCTTATTCCAACTTGACTCTCAACTTTCTAACTCGTTTGCCATTTTCACCCATTTTTACTTTTTAGAAGAAAAGGTTGTGATGGTGTGGGGTGTAAGTGTGCAGAAATAGGATCATGTCATACAAAAATGAAGACGCTCGTAGTTCCGGTACGAGTACATGTGTACGTTCACCTCGTATTAAAAATATATGAATGTATGTGTGCACGTATTGAAATAGTTCAATTGCTGCTATTTTCCTCACTCTGTCCTTTTCGTATTAAAAAATGGTGTTGGCGGTGTGGTGAATACGGTTCGCTGATGGTAGTACACTTGTCAATATTTCCACCTAGTTCACTCACTCAACTCAACCATTCAAGGCTCACTTGTCGAAAACGTGTAAGTTGCAGAGGACGATGGTAGTGATGATCACGACGACGATGATGATTTTTCCCATTTTTACATCTACACTCCCAAGACGTCAGACAAAAATGCTGTTTTCTTTCAAATGAAATTTTAGTATAGTAGTCTGTATGGAAAATGCAGAGAAATTGTACCGAGAAAAAAAAGAAGTGGTTTGGCGTTGTGGTGATGCATATGTATAGAGAGATAGATATATAGTAGCTCATATTTCTGCACTACTCTCTATATCTCAACAAACGCTAGAAGCTAGTGTCAATTGAATTTGAATATTGTATTGTGGGATTGTGTGTTGAATGAGCAGAAGAGATGCCAAAAGAAAGGAAGCAAAAAGTAGTTTTCCCTTCATCATCACCACCACCTCTTCCAGAGAACATTTTGAATACCTTTCGAAGGCAACAATACAGTTTGCTGGGTGCTCCGTTTTTTTACCTCCACCCATTGACTCATTCACGATGAAGATGCAGATAAAAATGGAACGCATACACTTTACGTGTTTCAAGTCCTTTCTGTCACTCACTCGACTCAAGAGAAAGCAAACTGAAAGAAATGCTGATAGTCAAACCTGTCTTACACTCTGCCGCTGACGATGAGTCAAAAAATACGCTGAGAGGAAAATGCATACAATATAAGTCCAGAGGAAGGAAGGCACTGGAAAATAAATGGACTGGAATGTGTTATATTTTAGAATCTTAAAATTTTATGTTTTCAATGCATTTTATTTATACGTCATGTTGTATGCAATGGGAAGAGAAGCCAGTCAGCAACCAAACAACTTTTAACACTGCGTAGTAAGCAGTACTAATAGAATAGGTATGTCGATGACGATGATCATGACGGTAATGTTGTATGGCAAGGAAGCAATACAAAAAAGAAATGTATAAAAATAAAATGTGAAACGAAAATATAAAAAAAACTGCAACTTCCACTCCTTTCATCTGACGTCCTCTTCTCGTTTTGTCATTCTCTCCCATTTTGGCTTTTCTCTCCATCTTCCTCTTTTCTCCGAGTAGCTTGCTACTACTACCTACTCTTGTTCGTGTGAAAAATACCTTCAGACGTATTATAGTAAGCCATTGTGGGCTAAAGGGGATAACAGGCTCATATTTTATTCTTTTCACGGTGTACACACTTTTATGTCTTTAAAGTGCGAAATTCCCTCACTCCACCACTTGCCCATTTTTTTCTTTGTTTCCTTCTTTCTTTTAACATGCATATCTTCTTTTTCAAGTTTTCCCCTTTGCTCCGTATATAAGTTTTCTTTTGAAAAATCACACAAGACAAAAAGAGCAGTGCAATCTTGTTGTAAACCTACCTATCAGATGTGAACCAGGGCTGTTTGAGGGTAGCCACAACTCAAAATACCGTATGACCTCTACTTTTCTCGACAAACAAGAAAGACACGTAAGTGATTTTAAAAATGTGCCAACAGTGTAGGCGCATAGTAAGCAAGCCAAGTTTCCCACCTATAATTTTTCATTGAATTCCGAAACTGGTATTCGTGTACTACAAACACTGGTGGTACTTTTGATAGGTGTGATATGCCCATCCACAGGAATTGGCAAATATTTACGTGGATATTTTTTTCCTCCAAAGTCGTGACACTATGCGGGTAGTTGTATTGTATGTTGTAACAACGGTTGGTTTCTCTCCTTTTGTGTACTTTGAGATTTTTCCTCTCTCCAGTACTTGTTTCGTGACTTTTAGTCTAAATATTTTAAAATTACGGGGAAAGGCTTTTCTGTTTATCAGTCTGCCGGTTTCATTTTATCAAAGTGCATTTTTCGTCGTGAATATATCGGATGACATAGACATATGCAGTAAATATATTATAACAAGTAATTTACCTCGACTTTCTCCCCATCTGCACCTGCTGAACCATCTTTAAAGATAGTAGGATAGATCCATAAAATGGATGCTTTCAGGCAACAAGATGAGAAGGAAGTAAAGAGACCATGAAAAAGATTGCTTCCATCTTTTGTGTTTTATGAATTTTTATCCTATGCTTTAGCAAAAGAGCAGGATTTTAAAGCAGCTTGTCATATTTTTACACGAATCTGGTTATGCATTATCGTGATCACCATCCTCTTCTCTGCCTTTTGCCTTTGAAAGAGACAATTTTCCCGAATATAAGATATTCTCTGCTTTTCTCGAAAACAAAACACGCATCCCACAACTTATTGGATAACCATGTTTTAGGGAAAAAATGAACGAATCTCTCAAAATGCGGAGAATGAATCCATGGTTTTTTCAACCGTTAGGGTCATGCATGCATATTATCTTATTTTTTTCTCGGCAAAGAAAGAGGCAAGTGATGTTCGCTCGTCTCTTGTTCTTACATTGTAGTAATTTAATGAACAATATCATCATCACATCGCTTCGCATTCCATTTTTTAGGGGGAAAATTGAAGAGGAGCAGGAAGGGTTGCTTCATTCTATACCTCCTTGCGCGAACCTGATCATTGCCTAGCGAGGAAAACAGGCAGCACACATTTGGCTTATTTTTTACTTGATCCACCAATCCAAATCCAATAAGCCAATTTCTGAGGTAGAATAAAATAGGAGGCAAGTAGAAAAACTTTGGTTGCAGGGGCATACATATAGTCAGCAGAACACATAATGCACGCGTGACACGCATGTGGGCATAAAATATATCGTAGACCTGATGATGATGGTGAAAACTTGAGGAACCAATTTTCGAAGGGAATAAAATTGGGAATTGAACGAGAAAGAAGGAAGCACAGGAAGGAGAAGGCAAAGAAAGGGGCAAAAAAGCTCCTTGTTCTTTCTCTCACCAAAATAACATTGTATAATTCAGCCATGCGTTTCCATTAAAATCGTATAATGGTGTCGCATCATCTCATCATGATGAGAAAGATGAGTTTTTCTCTCTATATATTTATCCAGCAAAATGTCCTTTAAATGGCCAATAACAGAGGAGTGAGTCCACGCTGAGCCGAGATAGACACACGCACGCACACAAGAGGAGAATGAGCAGGAAGGAAGGAAATTTTTGGAAAGAATGAATGAATGAACCACACCATCACCACCGCCACAAAAATAACTCGTTTTTTTCTTCTTGGTTTGGTGGTGTGTTGTCAAAGAGGGGCTAGTAATGGTCGTACACATTGATCAACGTTATTTATTCGCAGAAACTAATGAGATATGTGATTGGAATTGGAATACACTGGTGATGATAGTAGTAATGACTATAGGGCTCTCCTTGGCCCCACTTTGGAGTTGTTGGATCTGTAAAAGTAGAAAAAGCGATGAGCTGAGTTTGTATCGTACCAACTTCTTTTTATGATTATTCCCGGGGAAAAATGTAGATATAGTGGTAATAAATAAGTTGAGGGGAAAAGGGTGCAATTAATGTGGACAGAGAATTCCTCAATAAATTTTTATTTCCCAAAATGAAGCGATATAAACCACTGGGAAAATTATGTAGATGTAGATAGATGAATACATGGACACTTTTAAGAAGAAATGTCGTTTAAATTGCTTTATTTTTATGAGGTGGCAACGACGACAGAGTTGGCAATAACGGCTGTAAATATATTGTGTGATCGATTTGGTCGATGAATTATATCAGAGTGATGAATTGAATGCTTTCTCGAGAACGGTTTTTACGGTAAAAGTTTTTACCTTGGAGCGGCAAGGAAAATGAAAATGGAGAGAATGATGATGGTAATAGTGCAGTGTGAAGGTCAGCATGTTTCCAAGTCGATTTCAACTACAGTTGACAGTAAAATCCTTCAAATACTCTAGAGAATATTTTAAACGGCCGTTTTATCCAATAGCAAAATGGTCGCATTTCGAAATAAAAAGTTTTTTATCATCCGGTTGCCATGTTCACTTAAGCATGTATTAGAATATTATGCTTACGTCCTTCATTCTTGGTATGTTGTTAGGAAAGAATATTTAGTGACTTTTGCTCAAACTTACTTGTAAGAGTACTGGCTCAAAGTGCTGTTGTCAGCCTCTTTCCAATCGTGTCTATTTTCTATCCCATCCTCCTCCTTCCCTGTGCCTATTATCATCATTAATTCCTCAAGTTGGAACCAGAAATTGGGAAAAGATAAGAGATAAGATATATACCTACAATAAGTATTGTAGAAGGGAAAGTAGTAGGAAGAGGATAAGTTGAAAACGAAGAAAAACAAAAAGCATCGACGGCGAGCTAATAATTTCCTCCCTCCCTTTTGGTTCTTTGAATATATTTAAACTATCTATTTTAAAAGCCGAGCGACAAAATGCTTGTACGAAACATAGATAGATGCTACCGCCACAGTCAACAAAATCCAACTTGAAATACGGCTCTTCTTCTTTTTGTTTTTTTGTCGTGGCAAACAGAAGGGACGCCAAGAAGAAACGCCACAATCACCACCGCACTACTTGATAAATGGTGTGTGCGCCACGTCTTTGATTTGAATTTGATTACCGTTTTTTCTTCATTTAACTCTTGTGAGTAAAGTGAGGCGGTGTGAGAGGAAGCAAAGGAGGAGCAGTTGTGAAAGAGGGCTGATGATGATGGTGATAGCGATGCTTGGTGTGTATAGCTCTGTGTGTGATCAAGTAAAAGTTTGAAAACTTTCTACTTTCTCTTCTTCCAACCTCGCTTTTTTCCTCATAAATATCAGCTATAGCACTGGGATATTGTATATTTCGATTTGGTCGCCTTTTTTCGGATTCTTTTCTGATGATAAGTGCGACATGTTCCTTTTAGGATAGTTTTGAGTCTTTTGCAGAAATAACAGAAGTTGCCTGTTTTAAAAACACTTATAGAACCACGTCCAAAATTTACTTTCAAGTACGAACTTGCATTCACTTTAAAAGTTTCGGCTCCATGCCCATCTCTTGGCGTTAATCGTCTAATGAGTCGATGGTTTCCGTTTTGAATATGCATTTATTTCGTTTTACCCATTGATGCAACCAATTCTACTCTTAGAAAGAATCAATATTTTCAGGTGTTCATGTTCTTAAAGTTTTTTGTTTTTTTAAATGTGTTCACAGGAGGTCAAGACTCTCCACCAGAACCCGCACCTTCGGAAATTCCAATGAGAATGAACGGAGGTTTGCGAACACTTAAATCCGCATATGTTGGAGATATGGACGGAGACTCGGACACACACCCAGCTGCCTACCACTTACAACCTGGCTCTGGTTTGTATCTTCAACAAGGTAAGTACAAAAACTTTCTCATCAAAATAACCATTGTTCCAATAGTTTCATTTTGAACGACAATGCCAAATGCCAATAATAATAATATCATGATCGACATACACTAATATAATAAAAGTTATATATTTTATAACGGTAAGCCTATAATATCAAATATAGTAAAATATGAAATAGGAGAAAGTCGACCTTTCAATCTGTTATTACTAATAGTTAAAATCAATTTTCTGGCCAGTAATATACTTATTGATTGTTTATTAAATAATAGAAATGTATATATGGTATATATGTATGTGTGTATGTAATGCAGTCCATAGTCAAGAAAAAATTGTGATGAAATTGATACTTTCTTATCACCGTCATTATAAACAGTATTTTTTTCCTTTTTTATCTGCGCGTGTCATAATAAACAAAAATGTAAGGCCATGATGAAAGAGATAGATGCAAAAATATATTCAAGATATAATGTGCTCCCTATTATCAGACACCATAAGCAGGAGTTTCTTGAAGAGTGAATTCTTTGTAAAGAAGAGAAGAAAAAAGATGCATAGTTTGTGTACCTCCTACTGCTCCTCCCCATGGCAAATTCTGCATTAAAACCAATTTTCATCCTCTCTCTCTCTCCTCGTTTCTCTTCTCTCTGGTTGTCCTTAGTCCTTATAATCATTCTCCATGGTATATATTTACCGGGTTTTCTCTTACTACGATTATACCTCCGCTTTTTCGTGCTAAAGTGCCATTAAACGACTTCTTCAAGAAAGTGAGTGAGTGAAAGAATCAGGATGATGATGATGATGACGGCGTAAGGTATGCAGAAAAAAATTGAACAATGAACAGAGCAGCAATAACAACAGCATTCCTTACCATTAAACATTTTTCTTGGTAGTCGTTTTTCCTCTTTTCCTTCATCTCCTCCTCTTCCTCCCACTTTTCCCCTGGACTCCACACTTGTAATACTTACTTGTGCAAAATAAGAAAAATACTAATAATAATAACCAGACACTGTACCATTATATTTTACCTTGCCAGATTATTCAGAGAATGAAAAGGAGAAACACAGCTGGTGCTTATTAGTCATTCATCGATATTTTTCCTTCATCCGTGCGTACTAAAAAGTTTTATTATTCTCTCATACCAATTCATAAAACAACAGCAACAACAAAAACAAAAATTACCCAGAAAGTTGCTGTTCTCCTTACTCTCTGGATAATCTATTAGAGCATCCATCAGAAGAGATCAGGATATTAAATCTGTGTGTGAGAGAATTCACATGCGGGAAAGTTGTAAGAATCTGAAGAATGCAGCGTTTCGGAAAGAAATAAAAAGAGAAAACACGTCGTAAACATTCAGCCCATTTGCTAAGAAATAGAGCATAAATCTCATCAACATATCATTTTTCATCATGGCACCATGATAAATCCAGAATACACATTTGTCAAGAAAGGTGAACAGAAGCTTCTGCTACTGCTACACTGCATGTTGTACTCTCTCTACTAAACAAACCGTGTGTATATCTATGATAATATTCATTATTCATATTCATTTACAGCACAGGAATAATATAAACAAGACAAAGAGACATTAAAAATGTTGCGAAAAAACTGATAAAAAATGAAGAGCGGAGAGAGAGAAAGCAGTGAGAGCAAAACTACTCTTCTGAAAAGTAGTGGAAAAGTATGCCGAGCGTAGAGTATTATTGTACCGCTATCCAAGTCTCTGTTGTTGTATCCTTTCGTAGAGCAATGATAAATATGAATAAATATGAAATGTTTTATTGCTCAATTTACTTTCATCCAACTCAAGTAAAGTAAGGTAATGTGCACATGGGAGCGTGAAGAACACAGGAACGCAACAGTGGTGGTGAGAGAGGAAAAGCGTAGGATAAAAACTGTGTCATGATGACGATCGCGATGATGATGATGACTATGATGAGTCGAAGGAATGAAAAAAATATCTACCTACATATTTATGAAAAATTGGAGCATTGAGTGAGTTTTAGTTTCCGTGAAAGTGTTCCAAGTAACTCACTCTCTTTCAATCCAGAAGTAGCAGTTTTACAGTATGATTATCATCATCGTCGTCAGTCGTAGCAAGCAGCAGTAAAGTGAGTAGTCTCGTTATTTGTGCTTTTCACGTTGCAATGTTACCTCTATTCTCTCTTGTTGTTGATGATGAGTAGGGCAACCGTGTACTTTTATTATTATTATGATACGTCGTCACTATCTCCAACAACTACATTCTGCGCTAGCTGCACGTAAGTATGTATGTGTATATAATTTTCTGTGGAAATAATATTTTGCAAAATAGCAACAACATTAGCAAAGGAACCCTGAGGAAAAAGCTGAGAGTATCTGTAATAATAGATAAAAGCTTGTCTAGTGCTGGTGAAATAATATGTATCTATCAGCAAAGCAAGCTAATTTGCAATAAAACCCAACTTTTCTCGCATTTCTCACTCACAATCAGTTTTATTACGTTGGCATACATGTTTCTTGTTTGCGTTGGCGTTGCTGCTGTACTAGCCATTTTGGCATACTTTTCAGCTACCTAAGCAAGGCCACTATCTGTGTACATACACAAAAAATATGTTTGTAAGTACATATTATTATATGAAAATTAACTACGCTCAGCAATGAGATATTTCTGTCCGTCTACGCTAATACGTGTACCTGAATAGTACATAATATGTGCATACATGACTACCCTTCGTGGATATGTACGCTCTTATGTACATGCCAATTTGCAAAAGTATTTTATTTTTCAGGAGCAAAATACAACAACGGTCAAAATAAATTAGAGAGGAAGCAGCATGTTAACATAGTTTTTACCGTGCGTTTTACTACTCTGATTATTATTTAAATCCTACAATAAAAACCGAAAGCTGAAAATAAGTGTATGTTATGCATTTATTAAAGTAATGTTTCCATTTTCATTTTGAAAGAACACGCATGAATTTAATAATAATGGAATTATCACTATTATGTATGTATGTTACAAAATAAATGCCAAAACAATATGCGTACTCTCGTGAAATAACCATTTTTGTTTAGTGACAAGCGTCACAATGGACAATATCGTTCTCTTATCCCCATAGTAACTCCTTTTTTCAAAGAAAAGAACATTGCGAATGTTGAGTTTCATAAGTGATTTTTTTTTCTGCCACGTGAAATTCACGGCAAAGCTAAGAAAGAATTGAAGTCTAATGTGTCCTTCTCGCCACCACATACTCTACGGTTTCCGGTATTTTCAGAACGACAGGAAAACTTTTGCAAATGGACATTTGCGAGTGCGTATACAGGTGATTCACTATTATGATGATGGCAGCGACGATGAAAATAATAAAAAACGTAATTTGAAAGACCGGATGCGATGATGATGTCCCACCCAACTCTCTTCTCAGTGTAGCAATTTATTTTGCAATAAGATTACTCCTCGTATGTATGTGCTCGTATTACATCCTGCCTTTTGACAGAAGCCTAAGAAAAGAGAGAAAGAGAGCCCAGAAAAGAAAATATTTTCGTGTTGAATAATAAAAAAAGAAAGAAAGAAGAAGATTGCTCTTCGCGTACATTACCAACTTGTTTCCACCTCGCTGGCTGTCATCTTCTTTCCCGTTTATTTTCTCATTCCAAGAAAAGAGGAAGTCAAAATCCGGATTTTTTCTCTTCTGCTATTAGGATTGCTTTAACTGAAAGTCGGTAACTTTGTACACTATACACACCTTACCTTGCCGCATCTCGTTTCACACATTTTTCCCCTCTATTGTTGTCCTTGACAATAATGCTCTCGGTTACGATGGTGTGACATGGAACAAAAATAAAAATCTTTTTGGTTTATTTGACACATACACATTCTCTCTCTCTCTCTCCCTTTCTCAGAAAATTCATTTTTACCCGGTGGTCTCCCATCTTACTATCCAACAAACATGGTTACATTGTTGAAATGCTCAGCGGGATAAGAAACGAAAGAAAGGTGTATGCGTGTGTGTGTTTTTGCTTGTTGGCTGGGAATGCTCATTCGTTCCCGTTTTCAATGGAATACGAAGCGAAGAAAAAAGCCATGTTTTAAGTGTGTAATAGTAATAACGATAACAATAACAGTGCGTCACCGTCTCAATCCTTTTTACATTACCGGGCAACGACCAGACAGAAGGCTTGGCTGTATGGAAGCAACAAGCAAAGCCAAATATACGCTCTTGTTTCTCAGGGAACTTATACGAAAAGATTAAATATAGCTAATATAATATGATAAAATAAAAGATTGTGGAAGAAAGGCAGAACAAAAATCCCACTGAACCATTTACAATCAATCTGAAAATAAGGTATAAAATAAATTTAAGACGCAGATGGTAACCAAAATATTCTATTTTTGTTCCAATAAAATCGGTGAAACAAAAGGAAGATAATGAAATGTTTCAACTTTCATTTACTCCAGTTAATTAGTTATGTAAAGTTACTTCTCAAAATAATAGATATTGTGGGCTGATTGGTTTCCAATATCACTTGGTGTTTCTCTTTGAACTATATCCTAAATGACAAGCAAATTCACCACTCGCACAGTGTGATTCTCTTTCACTTCAAAAGTGTTTCATGTTTGAAACCGCTTTCGAGATCAGAGAGCATCATCACTATCACCATCCTGTGCGGAAGGTCTCTATCGCTTTTCACCTCTCGATATTTTCCCTTCCAGCACAAAACAAAATTGTGTAGTTGTGGTAATACGAATATGCAAGCAAAGTGTGTAAAGTTCGATGCTACACACACACGCTAAATGTATAAGCTTTCACTTTTACATACGTATTTCCCTTTTTATTATTTTATTTCGATAATTTTCATATTCTCACTAAAATGCCAGAAGCATCGGCAGCCGCTCTTGCAACAAAAGCAACCGACGCACGCACTGTGCGTGTAGTAGTCACTATAATCGCTTATGTGACTGATAAATAGAGAATATGGGTTTATAAATTCAACCCGTGGTCTATATTTTGTCACTCGTTTATTCCATTGCATTCACCAATATCGCTATCACCACCTCACCCTTTCTCTCCATATCCTTTAAACTTTTTCTCTGTATTTGCATCACATTTTACAGCATTTCAAATGAACCAATGAAGTGGTGGTTATATGAGCACGGACCGTGCATGTAACTTTGGTCATGGCAAAATATAAATGTTCCATGCGAATAGCGTTGTGATCCTCATCACCGACCGACATCAGCGACTACACCATCCTATTATGCATACAGCTATTACCCATAAGGATGATGATGAGGGCGTAAAAGGAGAAGTGAAGTGTGGAGCAATGAGCAATCCTAGTGAAAATTATTTTGCGTCCATATAATATTGTCATCATCATCGCACACTCACTTTTCTCTTGTTTTCTCTCCTCTTCCACATCAAATACACGCACACACGTACAAATAAAAGTGGTAAAGTATGTGAGCACAGAGGTGCGACAGGGATTATTACCCATTCAGTACTACAAGTGGTGGAAGAGCGGTGGTGGTGGTTGTCAGTGAACATTTTCATTTCTGAGAATGTTCCCGACCATGATCATGATGGAAATAAAAGCTGTTGGGTCGGTGGAATTAAAAAAATGATGCCTCTAATAAATTCTTGCCCTGGTCTCTGCTCTCTGCTACTGCTAATCATCACAACTTTCCTTTATGTTGCTGATGCTGTATAATGAATCCTACAACAACTCCATGTTATTCTCTGTGTGTTCTCCCTAGGGACGATTTCGTGGAAAACCTGTAAAGTCAATGAATTTGCCATAACATGCACACATGCATTCCTGTTGTGAAAATTATTTTTTGGAAGATTTGTTAAACCCTCGACAAAGAGCCGGGATCAGGAACAGAATCATCAGGATACAGTTGACGGTGAAATTTTTTGAAGGACCTTTCCTCGAAATTGAAGGATTACAGAAAATTCATCACTCAGAAATGCAAGCGCATGAAAAATAAACTTTTTCCTGTCCATCTATCTAGTAATTCCTTGTTTGCTTTTGTTTTATCGTCATTTTCCCTTGGTCCCAGTCTATCTCTTACGGATACATTCCTAAATTGGGAAATGCTGATGAATGACGAAGAAGGAAATACATAACATGTTAGAGTGGTTGTACTAGTAAAACTGGTATTATATCTCCTATAAGAAATAAAATAAGCCTTTTATTATTTATATTTTTTATTATAGCTTACAGAAGTATTACCGCCGCTCGACTCGTGTGTGTGTGTAGGTATATATGAAAGAGAGTCAGGGTGTGTGGAAAATAAATGCAAAAGGAGAAAGCGTAGAGTAAACAGAACAAAAATTATTTAATAGCATGATGATGCTTCAAGTAAAAATTTTGTACAGAGAAGGTCCCCTTAAAAATACTTAAGTTGAAAGCTATTCATTTTTGGGATGACAGCATCCATCCTCATCTAAAATAGAGGAGCGTAGGCAGATTATTAAATAATAATAATAATACTCAGATGTTTGATGTTTGCTGTTGACACAAACGGCAACGACGATGATGATGAGAACGACGGCGTTACAGAAAAGGACCATCCTTCCCTGTAAGTTTAGTCTGATGTCTGAAATCCAAAATTGAATCCTTCATAACGCTTTATTTTTTAGGCAAACTTCATAATATTCTTCTACTTTTCCGGCCATTTCACTTTGTCCTACACTTTTAGCTGACAACGACAAGAGTCTATATAGATGCTATGTTGTGTGTATAGTCATTTAACAATCGTCATCATCATGTTTCCTAGCAATGCAATAATGCACTCGTTGTCCTTAATAGAAAAAAAGAAGACGCCTCTTGACTCGTTTCATTTTCCTGGAAATATAAATAAATAAGCGGATTTTTTGTAGCATTTTCCGTTATCATACTATCATTTCTACACAGTGAATTAAATTCACAGTGTATTTTGTGTATCATGTAATATCATTATCATTATGATGTAAGCTTAATACAAGAGGGAAAAAACCATGGCAACTTGAAGAACAGTGTTTTTCTATAACGCGGAAAGTGATATTGAGCTTGGTGGATTTCGTAGAGGACACGTAACTTGTATAGAAGACGAGAGTCATCCGATATGTATGAGAGTAGAGTTGAGAAAAAGGAAAAAAAGCTGAGGCAAACTCGTCTGAAATTAAATCTTTGACCCCGTGCTATTTAATTTATTACAGGCTTAGCAGCGAAAAAGCAAGTTGAAGCCTAACGAAAGAGAAGAGAGTGGGAGAAAAGGGGAGAAAATAAGTTTTAAACTCTTTATTAGATTCTTTACTCTCTCTTCTTTCCTCGTAAAAAATACTTTTGTATCTTTCTCCCTCTCTCTCTGTCTCTCTGAGTAGACCGTCACATAGGACACACACAGCAGCACGCGCTGTACACATACTTTGTAAAAAAATATCCAGAAAAACAGGTCTAAAAAATAGAGAGCATAAAATGCCTGCTGGCAGGCAAAGCAGCAGAAACAAGCAAGGATCAAAAACAACATGACTTGGGAAAACTAAGGGAGTATACATGGGCCAAAATTATGGCATCCTTCACACAGCATGTCTGTGTAAAAATGGTAATGTACTTTTTAAGAAAGTCTTATCATTTGCTTTGTCGTACTGTGAGAAAGTCACAGAGAGTATCCGCACTTGCATTGCTAAAATAATATACAAAAAAGGAAACTGTCCGCTGTCGCTTTTGATGGTGGTACGAAGTAGTAGAGAGAAGAACAAGAAAGAAATATTTTCGCCTTGCAATTTCTCCCCGACATATGTAATATAGTTTGCACTGTGTTTGTGTTCATCTTGTTATTTTGTAAAAAGTATTTTGTTTGTTTGTGAGCTGTTGATATGATGGGTATAAATTTGCAATAATGTTTACAACAACGTTATATAGTGCTTGTAGTCAGTTATATATGATTACATAATGGGATCAAAAAGTAAACTCAAACATTTTTTTCACTTTCATTTTCTTACATAATCTTATAGTGTTCAGAGAAGAGGAAAAAAAGGAAGGAAGAATGAAGCATTTAAAAAAAAATAGTGTAACGAAGGAAAAGTCATTTGCTGACTAGCACTGTCGTGGCAGCTAATTTCTAGTGGCAAATAAAAAAGGCAACAAAGTGTAAAACCTCATTTCCCTTTTGTATTCCCTTCTTTTCCAGTAGAGCTCTCAAATTGGTTATATATATTCTACAGACCAACAACACAGAATGGAAGGAAAAGATTTTAATTTGACTAGGGATACGAGATTTTAACAAAAAATTCTGTTTTTTTCTAGATTTTTTTTTAGCTTTTGTTGTTTCCGCTGTACATGCTGTCACGGTGATGGTTATGACGATAATGGTGTCTCCAGGGTGAACATAAGGAAGCTTGTACAAGTTGCGTAATACTGTTTACAACAGAGAAAGAGTCCTTTCCATTTTATATAAATTTTTCAAAAAAAAAACTAATGAAATTATTTTACAAAATTCGTAAAAGTTAACTTTAAACATTAATATGGATTCTTTAACCATTTTCTGTTAGCAGCACAAAATAAAATATGGTATACTTTTTAGGAAGGGGTCAATTATAAGTCATAGACTAATAGATTATAAGTTTGACCAAAGAGTGTAAAAACTGCCGGTAGGGTACATTCTAATCAGCATTATGCTACTAATTTTGTAGAACATTCACTTATCCCGAATATTGTTCATCTTTGGAGGGATAAAGGTATTTGTTCTTTATAAATTAAAAGATCACAGGACAACATTGCTTTATTTCATTTGTTCAGTACATATTTATTTAACTGAGCTTAAACAAGCCCGATTTATAGATGAGGAGAGCAATGACAGAGGAACATCCATGTCAACTACTTAATTTCCTCTTTTCAGTTTTAATTTTCATTTTGTTCGATACACAATAATAATTAAAGAGCTGTTGTAATTAACAAGTAAAACACATCCTTTTTCATGACGACTTTGTTCAACATTGTGCTTGTTTGTAGTAGTCAGACCTATTCTCTTTCTGACATGATGATGTGATAGAGAGAGAGAGAGACCTGGAGGGAGAGTGAGAGCTCACTGCACTCCTCACGCTGATCAGATTTGATGTTACTTTGATCTTCACTTGAGCCTCTAATTATGTGATGTATATACTACAACGCCCTCGTTTTTTCCTGTTTGTAATTGCATAATATTTATTTACATCGTTGCTGGTAGGAAGCACACATAAGTTTTGTCGATGACATGATTCCAATTTTCATTTTTCTTTCTTCCCCATAATGATGATTCAGATCAAACAAAACTGGGCGAATTACCTCATCCAAGAAATCAAACTCGAACAAATGTTTCGTGTGTCCCTCTACTCCCTTCCGTATTGTAGTCATTGGAATTCATCTTCAAAGCAAACGACAAACTTCATTTTTATGATTATTATTACAAGGGATTGTGATTGTGTGTGTACACACACAAAAGTAAAGCAATAATCACAGCAACCCAATTTGAGCCATATTCCAGTGATTCATTGACTTGACGTGTACATACATACATAGTCTGCATGTGTGTGGCAAGTGGTGGTGATGATCTTGCCCTGGCCGAATACGATCACGAAAATATTGCATTAATGCTTACATAAATAAGTACAAATCCATAAATTCCCCATTTATGTATTTTGCTCATTTTTTGGGTGCTCCTACCAGGAAAATAAAATTTGTTGAAAGGAAAAGCTTTATAAAGAAAATAGCATTGGGCAAAATCAACAAAATATTCTGATTCTTTCCAGTAGCACCACAACCGACCAAGTAGTATGACAAGCCTGTATGATAATGGTACTATATTTCCACTTGTCTTTTTAATGGTAGAAGTGGTAGTCAAGGCTATTCCGTCTTTCTTCCTCCTTCTAAATAGCCATAATAATACATAGTAGTGGTAGTAACAATAATAAATGCAATAAAACCATTTCCAATGACATTTCCAACATGGGAATGACTTTTCAGCTTTTTCTTCTTGTCCGCTACTACCACCGCACCACTACTGCCATCATCATCATTTCCACGACGACTTGCTTGTGTCTTATAACAATTCGTATTAAAACTACGCCAGTTTCATTGTGCGTATAGTACTTATAGTGGACTGCAACGGTTAGTTTTTCCTTTGTCATTTCATGCTTGACTTTGACTTTTCGTACAAAATGTGCTCTACCAACCACCGCTAATCCTTGTTTGTATGCATGCATGCATACAGGCATTCACTCCAACTCACTATTCATTTATATATTTTTTCCTGGAGAAAAAAACATTGAGCTCGTTTAGTTAGATGATGGTGGTATGGTGGTGGAATGGATTGTTGGAGAGAGAATTTATGATCCGAATAATGATTGGATCTGGAGGATATTAAAAGCAATAAAATGCTCCTTGTCACTGAAAATGTTCAAGAGAAAAAGAGCAGTAGTGGTATAGCAGCAGCAACAGCAAAACCAAATAAATTATTGTCCAGTTGTAGCAGCAGCAACTATACTTATATAACCGAAACAATAGTATATCTAACTAAACTACGGCAAAGCTGGTAAAGTCCGGTAGCAGCAGTAAACAACGACAAAAATCGTCCTCCTACAATTGTCGTCCTTGTCATTCTCTCTGTTTCTCCTGAAATAACAGCAGTGCAGTATTTAGAAGAAAGTTGGATGACGACGGTGGTGTTGATGATGATGGAGCTTAATAATATACAAGAGAAGTACGTCAGTATAAAATAACATTGCTGCAGAAGCGCACAGCACAACTACATCACCGCCGTCACTCTGCTAAATAGTCACTCAATATAATTATGCTCAATAATCTGATCTTTTCTGTTTCCAATGCATGTTTGTTCATTTTATGGGCTTATAGTGTCATTATTACGCACATTTTTATGTGCATTCTATACACGGACAAAAGCGCACGACATTGTTATGCATTTGTGCATAACTCCATCATCCCGCAGTCATCCAGACGAAAATCTAATTTCTTCTTGTGTGGTGATGATGACTAGGATGAGAAATACCCTTCCATTCTATTGTTCTCCTGTTCAAACTTAAACGTGACCAAGTACTTGTGTTGGCTTAGTAGTGCCACTACAAGGAAAAATTATACTAAAATGGCCTATTTTTATTGTCACTGCCGCTGCATATTTATTACATGGTTGTATGTAGCCAGTCAGCCATTTTCTGAGAATAGATGGCTGCAACGTAATGTACGCTGATGCATGCACGCATGGTTTAAAAAAGGCTTCTGAATGAATGACACGCACTCACGCACGCAATATTTTTTATAATAATAAAAACACTCGTTGTAGCGTTATAACGGAGAAAAAGCAGCTGCCACGACTACATCAACTATTATCAAAATTATTATTGCGTTCCTTTTCAAGAAGAACAAGTACTTTCTCTATTGTATCTCTGTTCTTAATGTTATTAGAATATCAGTGGCAATCTGTGTTTGCTTAATGCATACGTTAGATCCACTCTGGATGCATTTTATACGTAATTGAGTGGATTTTTCCAGTGGCAGTGGTGTCTATGGCTACTGCTTACTGCTCAAACTTCATTTCAGTTTGCAAACAACATTATCATCACAAGTATCCAAAAGAGAGCGCAGAATATGTATGAATTAGTTTTATAAATCCCAACTGAATTTCGGTTTTCTAAGGAACGACGCAGTAGTGTATACATAACTACCCATTTAATTTCCTCTCTCAGTATTGTTACATTTTCATCCCAACATGTTTCCTGTGTGCTGGGTTTCGCGAAAACGGAGATAGGGCGAGACAAGACCCACATATGTATATGTGTGTGAAAAGGCCCATGTCGAATTGTCAGTCAATGTGTTATCATCCCATTTATAATATATTGACGGAGCAAATGAGAATGTCTACTACTGCTGGGCGAAACGACGCCGAGTTTGTTGGTCCTCCACTATGTATTATTATTGTTACTATTATTATTTTTCACTGCCGCGTTGCAGCAACATTACCAAGGACACACAGGGAAACAGATATAAAATACAACCAGTGCTACCATTACTGTAATCCCATATTTTTCCACCCGACAGATTCCTTCTTCATCTTTTATTATTACTATTTTCTTGTGACGTGTACAACGGGAGAGGTTGATTTGATCAGTGAGCAAAAGTCAGGGAGTGAGTATAGTGGATTGACCGAGTGAGTGTGAGATACACAATGAAAATGAAGGATGAAACATTTCATATTACATATATATGTATCGCACATCTGCATCATAATTGTGATCTGTTTCAATTGCTCTCTGATATTGTTGTAGGGTTTCCCGTTTTCCTGCAAAGTACTTTCTGGGGTTAGGTTACGATGACGACGGAGAGGCTCATTGTGGCTGTGATGGTGGCGGTAGTTCAGCAGGAGCAGTGCATTCTGCAAAAGAAATCTAATATTCTTTCCATTGAACCCCAGCCAGAACAACAGAAAACAGGGCAATAAATGATGATGATGTACAGACCTTATTACAACCGTATTTATTGGGGATATTCTCTCATTGAGACGGAGAGAGAAAAATGAAAGGAATGAGTCACTCTGGTTTGTCATAGTATGGGCATGGCATAGCAGATATCCGTGATTATAAACGTAATATATCATCTCTGGAAAATGTTGCGCATATTTGAATTGGAGCGTGGAGTCTAGAAAAAGAAAAAAGTCACGTTACACTTTTCTCATTTTTAAATAATAATGATAATGTGATGCACTACAGACTGCGGTTAATGAGTGAACGTTCTGAATTTTTTTTATTACTGGTGACATTTTTACTGACGTGATATTGTCACTGTAAAAGAGACAATTGCAATCGTTCGTTGTCCTTGGAAATTGTTTATCGTGCATTGCCCTGTGGAAAGTGGAAGTGGATGACCGAATGGTACGCAGTAGGAATTTGGTTGAGACCTTATTCTTTTTTTTACATTTATTTTTAATCAGAAAGTCTATCCATGCTAATCAATCATGATTGACGGCAGACAAAGCAACCGATCAGAGAATTTATGAGTAGCATAGTATGGTATTCGAAACGGAGTACGATACACTATTTCGGTTTATTTTTCATCATTGCCAACAAACAGGCTGCCCATCATCCATTCACCCGTCCATTTTCCACACAGATCATTTCTATATCCGTCTCGTTCTGACATCCTTCCTTTTTATATCCCTGCAGTACGTATTGTACTGATAAAATAGAGCATGACATGGCTGCATGTGGACTTAGAGAGGGTGAGCATTGAACATCTTTCCGTTTTACTATTATTCTCTGCTATAATCCAGAAAAAAATGAATTCAAGTAGAGAGCCCAGGGAATCATGGAATTGAAGTCTGACTGTGAAATAGATAGACAGGGAAAGGAAGGAAGCTAGCTCGGCTTGGCTTGACTTGGCTGCACGTGAGATTCCAGCCAGAGATAAAATATGTACAAAATGAATGACATAGTCCGTCTTACATTGTGAAAATGTGAATACTGAAAAAACAAAATTTCATGTCCTGTATCGCTGTCTGTATTGTGGTGCTTACACGAGACGCCTTCTTTCATTCATATTTCAGCCATATACCATGCATGGAAAAATAAGTGTCCACGTCTATCTAAAAGTACATAGATAGGGAAAGGAACCGTAGCGTAGGTTTTTCTGTGAATGCGACAAAAAGAGGGAGAGACGACGAGAATGAAGCTACAGGCGAAAAGAGGCGACCGTCAACCATCCCATATAACACAAATGAAGAAACTCACATCAATTTAAACCTATATAAGATTTACCGAATGTATATATGTCGCCTGATGACGACAACACTTCACTACAATAATACATCATATTTCGATCATCATCATCATGTGTTGTGTGTACAAACACACTTATATGGTTTGTTATGATTATTCTTCGTTTTTTCTTCTTTCCTTTTCTTATGTGTTCCTGATGTTCATCAGTGGAATATTGTTCTTCATGTTGAACTACTTCATTGGCTCTACTTAGTTTGGTTTATTTGGTCCCCTTCAAATAACGTACTTTTTTCATTTCATTACTTCCCATCCTGCTTGAATGTGTCCCCTGTCTGTCAATTCTAGAAAAAAAACCAACAGACAAACCATGTTTCCAAAACTGCTTTTTATTCTCCATATGATCACATTGCTTGTTTTCCTCTAGATTCTTTCTTGAGTCCTTTTTCCCTCAGAAAAAAGATAAAAGTGAGTGCATTACGAGAGCATTGCAGCGGTGGTGACAAAAGAGGAAAATTTTGGGTTGTACATACACAGAAATTATTGGAATGAATGCGTGAATGAGCAGCAAAAAAGTTATTGTATTTTTATAAAGTGTCATTTGCATTGTGTGTGCATGTGCATAAATAAAGTGCATCCAAAGAAAAAAATGCATGAGTGCAGCCTGCCTTTTTGTATTTGTTTGCCCGCTTATACGTATCTAATATTATGGATACATGTTTCATCGATCGATTGGGTGAATCCAATTGGGACGGCATGTTACACACTGCACTGTCTGTAGACACATAAATATCAAGGGTAACCTTAAATGGTACAGTTTTTTTCCTCCAACTTCATCAGGAATTCCAAAGGCTTTGTCACTTCATCGGCCTCATACTGCACACGTCTCATAATCATGATCGTCATCATATAACCAATGCAACTGTACATAGACAATCGACTCATAAAACTTGCCATAAAAACTTCCACCTCGTCTTGAATACTACTAACTCATAAGAAGAAGGAACCTGATTAATTGCTTATTTATTCAACGAAGCATGAATGCAGTTACAAATTTTTTAACCATTTTCTTATGACAACTCATTAGCCGAGAAAAAACAAGGCAGTGGTGTCAGTAAGCTCAATATTCTGAAGGACAGCGACAAATGCAAAGATGTTCTAGAAACACGCACATTCTGCGTATTGGAACTTGATGAAAAAGGTTTCTAGCGTTGTCATCATAACAAGGTTGAGCTAACTGGTAACGTTGCTGTGGTTCATACTTCATTTCGTAGTCAATATTCTGTTTCCTTCTGCTGTCGTGATGAGGATTATATGAGGAACCGTGATCCCCAATGATGATGATCATCATCACAGTGAAATCCCTTAAGAGATTTTCTCTTTAAAAAACTTGTACACAGAACTTGTCTGTGACTTAATTCCAAAATCATCACCGACAGGCATCATCTCATCGTTTTTAAACTTAAGCCTTGATGTAGTCATAATACTCCATCGCCATCACGATCGTCATCATCAACATGCGATCATTCAAATAAGTGCAGTGGAAAATGAAATGCAAAAGTGAACAAAACGGCCTTTAGAGAAAAGAAATTTCAGACCGTTTTCTCTCCCTATCAAACTTGATCATTTTCCCACTCTCCCTCTCTCCCTTCTTTCTCTTCTTTTACAACTTGCTTTGCTCCACTTCAAAAATCTCATATTCATTTTCAAAAAATAAAACATGCACTTTGTAGTGGTGTAATGGGAACACCAACATAAACAGCTACAGCACAAAAGAAGTAAACTCTAGTGAAAATACAAATTACACATAAAGAAACCCTATTCATGTTGAACTGATGCTGTTGTTTGTAAACCTCCCCTTTCTTCTTTCTACGCCACCATCACCGCATTGTCGCATCACGTCATGTAATTGTATGCATGCTACTACTGATTTTGAAAATATTTCCAGCACTACTAGAACGACTACTAGTGCTTCATTCTCAGAATCAGAGTAAATGCATCATCTTCGCCATCCATAATCATCCCTGAGGATTATTGAAACGGGATGATGAGAGTGAATGCGAGAGCGAGAGAAAGAATAAAAAAACTAAAATATTTTTATGCTTTGTTGAGCTCACATTACATGCAACCAATCTGTATCTTCATCTCAATTTTAATTCTCTCTCTCTCTGGAATCTTGTTCGTTTGAACCAGTCAAACTTAAACCCAACTAATGCAATGATATCCAAATGATGATGAATAGGATTTTCAGCGTAGAGGAAAAAAACAAGGATGGGTATTTTTGGCTGAGCTAGATGGGAAGGATGCTGATGAAAGAGGATGTTGTGTTGTGTGGATGAACATGATGATGATTATCATGACGAAATGACATTAACTACTACTCCTGGAGAGATAGGGGCAAGTTAAGTAATATTATCTGGTGCATTAAATACATAATGCAAGGATTCTTAGAATTACTTATTGCCACTTTCGAAAAAAACGGCTTCACTATTCATGGACTCTCACAGATTATTTTTTGTTATTACGTACACAAGGACGAGCATTGGATGGTATTAAAAGAGCGCATCGTCGTCGTCGTACCAGTTTCATGTTATCTCAGCCATCCATCTAAATACGTCGTTTAGAATCGTGGAAGAAGTGATTGCCCAGAAAAACGGAGAAAAATCATGATACGGCTCTGCTCGTCTTTTAATCTGATCATGATAGTATGTCAAAGTTTTATATCAGTCATTTTAGGGGAACACTTTTTTTTCTAAATGTGAGGTTTAGGTATGATTACATTACATTTCGTATGATTCTTGTGATATCTGAAACTAATGGTTGGAAAAGGCTTAAATGGGATTTGCCTAAAAGTAAGTAATTAAAAGTGTTATTGTTAGCAGTGTGTAATTGGATGATGTAACCGGGTCCGTGCATAAGTCAAACATAAATTTCACGCGTTCGCTGTGTCATTTGAATGCAAATTTTAGCAGCTCTAGTAAACAGTTGTGTAATTTCATTTTGAGGCTAGCCCCGGAAGGAAGGCGATGTGAATTGAAGTGTGATTCCTCATAAATATTATTGCTTTGCAAATATTATGAAATAATATCTGTTTAATGAGCAATTAGCAAGGCAATGGCCTCATCGTCATACCTTTCTTAGTTTATGCGCAGACACGGCAGCAGCTCACAACATGGATTTCTTCATAATCCATTACGTCTAAATTTGGATGGATGAGTGCGTAGTTTCCCATTAAAGTGCTCGTTTCCCCTTTTCATACGTTTTGCCTTGGCAAATTTCATGATTATATTCCAAAAGACACTTGGAAAATACACCACTAATATTTCAAATAGTGTTGACGAAATGATCGTTTCTTTGCACTTATCTCTCTCTCATTCACTGATCCAGATTTACAAAAGAGTTATATATAAATATGCATGTACAAATATTTTGTTGCAGAGAAATCTGTTTCAATTTCCTAGTGTATTCTTATACACTTGCTTGAATCGAATAATATATCCTACTGTTTATTTGTCATGTCGGTCTTTTAGGTTTTCGGGCTGTTGACTATGACGAAGATGATTACATCTATTTGCCTAAAATGTGTATGTTTCAAAGTACATAATATGAGCAAGCTCATGTAGGTGTGTAGTATGTATCTCTCTTGTAAAATGTCATAATAATACTTGATGCACTGACACTCCGCGTGCTCGCATCGTCATCACCACTGTTTTATTTTATTTTCTCTGTCGATGAAATGGAAATATAAACTTTGCCAGGGAGAGCGAGAGTAAGAGAATGAGAGATGGATGGCTTGAGGGTTATTTGCTGAGAGGAGGCCAACCAGAAGGGAACTGAGGAACATGGTCTTTGCATTTACAAAATGAAAATTTTACTCATTTCACTCGCTCTCTCAATGAAAAACAGCCTCTCTCTCAATCTCTCTGTTTATGTTGCTGTTTTCTCTGATGATGATGTTAGGAATAGATAGTTCTCTAGTGACACTCATCTCACCAAACTAAACCATCTACCACCACCGATCATCCTTCCTAGAATTTTCTCTCTTATTTACCACCACCGTCAATGTCGCTGATGATAGATAAAATGTCAATAATTTATATCATTATTATTATGATTCTTTACCGGTACGATGCTTCTTGTTTACGCTGCAGGCGACGGCGTCTAGTCTCTAAACATCCACCATACTCTACTTTCAACTCTACTATGCACGTATCCAGTGCAATATGACAATCACCCACGTAGACAGAGACAACAATAAGCTTTCATCCAAACGTTAAATAACAAGGACACATAACAGCAGAGAGAAATAAATGTGTGTGAAATTGAAACTAATGGTTGCGATGTGGTTGATAATGAAATGGAATCGGGCTACCTCCGCTCTACCATTTCATAATACAATTTCATCCTCTTGTCGCCATAATATTATTTTTTTGCTCGTTTCTCATATATTTCATAACATTTTATGGATTCCTCTGTATCAGATTTTATTTTCCTTTCCCCGTATTTCATCTTGTTATCAAAATGTTATTTTAAAATTGTACTCATATTTTTCATCTTCACTCCAAGAAAACGTAAACCTACTAAGAACGCAACGCAAGTGGATATGGGGAAAGTAAAAGAGACAAATCACTTGAGGCCACCATTATTATTGCCATTGATCATTGTTATATTACAGTTTGGTATACGGAGAAAGTGGCAGCTGATAGATTGACAATACTCCCTCAGTTAGGATATTGAGTTTGTTGGAAGTGGACATTGATCAACCTTGGCAGAGAAATTCCATTATTTTTCCTGCTCGAGTAAACAGTTTCATATTTTTCAATAATTTCTTTACAAACAGAAAGTCCAGGAAAAAGATTGGATCAAGTTACCAAATAAACATTAACGTCATCATGATCATCACTGTAATATTGTCTACTGTTGTGTGCCATTGTAAATGTCTGGTGTGGATATAATCAGTAGCAACAAGAAAAATCATTTTTTGGTAATGGACAGACGAAGAGAGTAAGTAAGTAGATAAAAAGCCAAATGGCTATCTCTGCATCTACTTCTTCTTTCCTTGTTCTGTGAAAAGAAAAGAAAAATGCTTTCTTGAGAAAATAATACTTACTACCATTACCATCATTGTAACGCTTCGGTTCGCTTGTTTTGCTAGACATGAGTTTTGCAATGGTACGGACACAAACACAGTGAAAATAAAATAATCATTATACATTGCACACGACTTGTTCCGCTGATCCCTTTGAACAGTCTGTCTGTCTGTCTCTTTTTTTAGTATTACGCATTGTGATATGATGATGATGATAAGATTGAACAGTCTATACCCGGGAGCAGCACTAATAAAAATATACATTTTTGTGTCGTTATTATGGTGGTAGATAAAAAAACCTAGACATTACATACCGAGCGGTTGTAGAAGTACGAGTAATGTTGCATGATTATCATCTTACAAATGTTTCTCCTTTTGAACGTCTTGTTTTCTTCGAAAATACGAGAAGAAATTGAGTGCGAGCATTTAGAGATAAAATGAACAAGCCGCAAACTAAGATAGGAATATTGAGACAAAGTATAAGTAGGTACCCAGGAGCTATGGCCATCTATTTGAAATGGTATCCTGGAAACGAAATTTTGTATTTCGTTTTTACACAACAACAACCAGTGTGTTATTTAAAAAAAAATTAAAAGCGAAGCACCCGAAGCAATTCCTTTTAAAATCTTTTTGGCATTTTATTCTGCTAATGAGGAGAATGAACTTGTTATTACGCTTCATCTCTCTACTTTAGAAAACAGCATTCATACAACTCTTTGTACATTTGCATAATACACAGTTTCCATTTTGAAGTCAAATTTGAAATGGATCCGATCAATTTCTCATATCAAAGAATTTACGAGCTGTACTGCTTGCAAAAAAATATGTCGCAGTTGTTGGGAATGAATAGGAGCTTTTAATTGAATTTTTGGGTATTCACATTCAAATTTATTCACGGAGAAGCAAAGGATCTTTATAGAGCAACTACAGTAATATTGGATCATTTTATGTGCGTGGGCTTTATTGTACGAGTAATATCATTAATTCCAAAGACTCAATTTGAGAGATGAAGAGAGATCAGCACCACCGCATTGCTATCACACCAGTATCCGTGGTAGCAATCCTTGTTGTTACGTTGTCTCCCTTGTTACATATTATTCAAAAATGTACATACCTAATCAAAGCCAACTCATTGACTCATTCTTGCTTACAAAGCCATACAACTGCCTGCCTTCGTAACAACGTTATTACTCGTCGATGAAAAGTAAGTAATAATACGGATTTGAGATGTATGAGGCCTCTACCGTTACCCTTGTTACTTCACATTATTACGTTATGCATTGAATATTATAATAATAATTCATATTATCTACTCTTCAATCAAAGCAAAGACCCCAAATAGCCTTTTTGCTGCTCTGCTGGTAAATAATGAATGGGCTATACCTTTGCTTAAATTGTGAATGGAATTGAATAGCCTTCTCTCATTTCCTCCTGTTGACCAGTTTCTTTTGTTGTTGTCCAGTTTTGTCCACTAACTGAACTGAGAGAGTATATAATATCTTTATTTACTTTTCCATCCAGAGAGAACACACTTTGATGACAGTGTGTGTGGAGTCCAGTTTCCTTCCCTGTCCAGTAGAACCATAGCCCCAGTTTATACGTCCATCATTTCAGCGACAGTAGTGGCTTAGCTCTTTTCTGTGAAAACTGATGCAATGAGCTGGGGAGATAGAGGGTAAACATGAATTGCATTAATACAACAATGCAAATCCCACTATTTAAGTTCCTTTGAAGGATTCATTTTCCATCCCACTACTGTCCAGAGACCAACATGAGCAGTCTGATTACGAAAGAAATTAGAGCTGTTAGTATTATGATTAGATGATCAAAGAAAATCAGATGAAGTTGTTGTGGCATGTGAAAATAATAATAATAATAATAAATATCATCATCACAAGCCGTTGAACCTCGGCTTATCTGTTGTGGCTTGGAATAAAGCTCCATCTACCGCTTTACGTCATACTTTTGTAGCATTACATAAATTTAATATGCTCATCAACGGCAGCTCTAGAAAAAGGGAAGTCTCTCTGTCTACCAAACAAAGGAAGACGCTATCATGACCTTTATTTCTAAAACTAGTATATAATGTTTACAATATTATAATATTTATTCTAGTTTCAGCCAACTTGTGTAAAAATGAAGTAAGATGAATGAGCAGCGGTATAAAAAAAGGAGGAGGCAAAGGCACGACACGACGGCAACAGCAAAAAAGTGATATTTTTTATTTTATCTAAAAAGGAAACGTCTCATTATCCTTTTACATGTGTACACTTAGCTTACCGAGACGAGAGAGAGAAAAAAAACGTAAAAAATTAGGGTGCTCAGTCACTCGCTGCTTCGCTACTTCCAACTTAAATCTACACTCCAGGCATCACACTGAGAAAAAAAGGTTGCATGTGCGTCACCATTTGTATACCAGCAATAATAAAAATAATATAACTTGCTATAAAGAAAGGGCCATTTTACAACTACTCGGCTACTACTACCACCACCGTCATCAAAGGAAGAGAAACCAAGTGTTCGCCACATTTCCTTACATGACAAAACAGTGGAATAATAGCTAAAAATATAAAAGTGGATACAAAAATAATGTACCTAACCCGAACGCATGTGTTGTTTTTATTTAATAAAGTTACATTTATGTAACTTTTTCTTCTCCTGGACAGGAATGCGTAAACGCAGTAAACGGAATGTATGTATTTATTTGAAGGGACAACCTAGTGACTGCTCATGTCTTGTCGTCACTCTCATCATCCCCAAGTTATTTTTTTTCTTTCCTGTAAACATCACTGCATTATAATTGCTGTCATTACAATTTTTGTAATGTTGTCGGAGGAGGCTGCATCCTGCAATCTCAAAACAACTGCGAAAAGGCTACATGAACGAAGAAATATTGTAAAAGCTTGGTGATAAACATATTATATGTATCTGTTATGTAACCGAACCAATTATGTCATGTTCTTGTCATTCCACATCGTAAAACCCGTAGAAAAAGCTCCGTGTGAAAAATACCCGACTTCAGCATCTTGATGTGTCTTCGGTGCATTTTTTTCATGCTGCTTGTTTAATTTTTATTGCCAATGTACCACGATATTTTAAGCACTCTCAATAAACGAGTGTACTACTTAACTGTGTTTATGGGATAATGGGTCTCCTCACTGTTTTGTTTTGAAATTGCGTCACATTAAAGGAATCATCAGCATTTTATGTCTTCCTTCAGAATTTAGTACACACACTGGATTCATTCTTACAAGCAGTCAACAATTACCGAGTTGGTTTCCATTTCATTTGTTGATCCTTTCAGAAGTAGAATGCAGAGTGGTAGATATACAGTGCTGGCAAAAGGCAATTTGGTGATGGGATGATAAATGTTGAGAATGGAGAATGAATGGATAAATGGCCAGTGTGAGAAGAAGCTCCTGAATGGAATTGAACGACAGGAAGTCTTAAAATGAACATATCATGTAAATACTGAGTAGTAAAACGACGATTGACTACTGGATAGGTGAGAACCACTGACATGGGACTTTCGGGTTTCAAATATTTTAAAATTTAGAAAATATAAACACAAAATAAAACGCAGCGTAGTTGTCTTTTCTACTCCTTTGTTTATACTGCTCTGTCATGAACCGAAAGCAATCTCCTTTGTTTACCCGAGCAAACTTTGCGAAAACATTTAATGACGATTAACTAAGCAATCCAAGTTTCAGGAACAACATAAAAGAATTTATGCATACAGATAATACGCTTTATTTAAAAAATATATCGAAAAATACTTTTAAAAGTGCACAAGAGTCTACATCGGTTTCAATGCAATGCTGTACGAAAATATGTTTCTGTTGGTGTATTTTCATCCTTCTCCCCAACAAGACTGACGGACTGACTGGTACGGTAAAGGCATTTCAAATGAAAAATGATTTTCAAAGTGAGCCCAACTCGCACCGTTCTTTTGACATTATCTACACCTCAAATCATCACATTAGCGAGGTAAATTCTCACAGCAAGGAAGCAAAAAACACACATAATATAATAAAAAGCACAACCAGCAAACACAGCACCAGCCCACACCACAATATTATTACTTGCTGGATAGAAAAAAAGAGAGCTTAAGTGAAAGAAAGAGCAGTAGTAGTTGTTGCTGTAGCATGAAAGAAGAGTGAAACTTTTCCAGCGATGGAGTGGAATGGAGAGAGAGTGAAAGCTTAGTAAACCACCTATGTGAAATATTATTATTAGAAAAAAAATGTTCCTACATTCTTCCACAGTTGTACTGCTGTTGCTGTGCTTCTATGCAGTAGTTTAGCCTTTCCCCGCCTTCCTTGATTTTCCTCCTCACATTCAGGAAGAGGAACTGCAAAGGAGAAACTTATTACACCAGCCAGCAACACCAACATCATTACACCGACCAACCGCCAAGAAAAAACCTACATAGATATATGTTGTTTGTAGTAGCTGTAAACAAAGTAATGCTGAAATACGGGCACGATGGCAGGCAAGACACTCCTCGAACACACTATCACGATCGCTTTGTTGTTTTCTGTTGCAGTCAGCGAGCAAAGAAAAAGTTATAAATAGGTTGTTCTTGTACTACTGTAGATATTCATGTGTGTTCACCGCAACGATAACACACACAGGCTTTAGATTTTTATGCAAGAAGAATTCAAGGAGAGAGAAAGATGGAGAGAGAGAAGCAGGCAAGTAAACAGCTTTAACAACCTCCCACCCACATATCGTACATGTTTGTGCAATAAATAGGTATATGGAATACTTCCATGATGGCTGTAATAAGTATGCGAGCACCTTCAACATAACCTCGTGCTTTGCTAATGTTTTAAATAAAAGGCTTTGGTATTTACACTATCAACTTTTCATGTGAGATTTTTTTAGAGTGAAAACAAAAGTTGAGTGAGAAGAGGAAGAAAAGTCGAGCGAAAGTGCCAACATCATGCATGGTGAAGAAGTGGCCTGCTGTTGAACATGACGATGATGGTGTTTCCGCCCGGTGCTCTTATTTAGGTGTTAAGTATAAAAAACTAGTGTAAAAAATAATGGAGATAAGTTGTGCGTGCATGCCTTAGGAAGGGGAATGTACTGTAAAAATTACTACACTATTGTATTACTCCTTATCGTGGTCATGTAATCATGGAGATGACGCTGAAAAAAGCATTTACAATGGTTTTTTTTTGCCAGAAATCTATTAAGGTTCGTGGAGATGTGTGTAATAGCGTATTTGCATTAGCTTTATATTTGTGTAATATGTATCTATCTATCAAAAAACAGTTTGCAAATGTCACTTGCCCTGATTGTCAAATTCGTATCAGTCACTGAACTTGCGATTAGATATGTAGGATCATTCCACTTGCTCGCATCACGTCACAACGCTTTTCTTTACTTTTATACTGGTTTCATCCAGACAAGTGAGATTCACATCTATTTACCATACCAGCATCTACACCGTCAAATATGTGCATTGTGCTAGGCCATCGTTCAACCAAACTTTGTCTAAGAAGTTCAAAAGGAAGATTGTTATAAAGTTTTAAGGGTTATGTGCCTTAAGTTACGGTTCTGTCAGAATGTACTCTGCTGTAATATGTGTTATATATAAATACATATGTATGTACATATACCATTATTATCAAACTCATAACTGTGAGAAGAATTTTCGAATCTCACATTCTTTCAAGTGATGAAAATCAGTCATGTAAACATTTTTTCGCCTGGACTTGAACAATATTGTTCAATTTTTTGACAATGTTTGATCATTGAAGGATATTTCAAAATGAAGTGTGCATACGTTCTCTTTATAAAATCTCTCTGATAATCCATTACTTTTACCATTGCAGAAAGTTACATGCAAACATGAATCAACTATTCCTTAATTGTCGCGTGTGTATATCTATTATCCTTTTTAGTTATTCCTCATAAGGGGCCTATCTATACTTTAAGAGTGGGTATGTCCCCTTCCAAAGTTTTGCCAGTAAAGGATTACGGGATTTTCTCTTGGCAAAAACTTTTTTCTCTCTGCTCTACACACTTTCGTACCACTTTACTTTTTTTCTCGTGTGTGCAGAAAAGAAATCCGATCGTTTTCTCTCGTCGCCGTCACCAACGTCATTCCATTCTTTGATTTATGTACAAACTTTCCAATTTAACTGGAACTATAATTTTTAGTAGGCATAAGAAGAGTGTACCAAGAGGTTAAGTAAACCCAGGTCTAAGCTAACCAACTTAACTGCTATAATAATAACAATGAGTAGGAAAACAAGAGTGGTGAAAATTGATGCAAAAATTTGTTTTTTACTCTCATCTTCTTGAGCCTGTTTTACGCGTGGGCGTAAAAGTTGCACGGGGGAAAGTTAAAGGAGAGAGTTTTTCTTGTTCCTCTGTCAAATCCGTGGATTATTTTAGATGATACTGATGTATATATAAAATCGTGATAGTGCCGGCGTGGCACGATTCAGTATAGCAACTGTCGCCGAAATAAATTTCAAATCTTACACTTTAAATCCATGTCCTCACTACATATTTACATGCCACTGTAGATTCAGACCACGCATTCAGTCAGTGACAAGGTAATCATAAACATTTAAACTTGTAACGATCTCCATTCCAACTACAGACATGAGCGAACACATTATCTACAACTGTAATAGATTAGAAATGCAAAAGAATTTGAAAGCAAATATAGAGACGTTCAGGGTGTAGGTGTATCTGGAGAGCCTGCCATCAACATTATTTGCAATTTTCCATGTTTTGTTTGCGCTATGATCAATGATGATCACTATCCACTTCGTCTATTTAGTTAGTGTTTTCCTCTGCGTGTCTGCCTGACGCTGATGACGACGATGACGACAATGGAGATATGATCTGATCTATCTGTTTGACACGTTTCATGCATCAATGGGTTTCCTGATGTACCCTGTGTACATTTCAACGTGTAGATACTTCTCTACAAATACTTTCTCTACTACCGGCTCTCTATCTCTTTATAGGCATGCTTCTTTAACTCTGTGTACTTTCATCATGTCATGGGGAAAGGTCAAAAACCCCACTTACATCAGATCATCATCATCATCATGGTGGTATGATACACTTGCAGTAGCTTACGTAATATACAATGTGAGCAGGAGACATGAAGCATCTGTCCATTCTCTTCTTCACGGCAGCACTCACCCAGCAAAGTATGTAAATAATGTACGCTACACGGAAACACAGTGACGACGACGATGAGGATGATGATCCCGCTACTGATACAATTCTATTCAATGATATCCATCCTTCTCCTTCTGTTTGCTTTCACCATGACTGACTGAACCATTGAAAATCTGTACGTATGATTATGTGTACACTACGCAAGTGAATAAGGAAAGTACATCAGTAGACCGTTGCTTCTTGCTGTTCTGCTATCAAATCACATGGAGATTTTTTTTTTCGTGTGGTAATAGTGGTGGAGGTAGGGTTTTTGCTTGATGGCATTCAGGCATTTGAATTTCATCAGACACACAACACACTGCACCATTCAGCTCTAGCCCAAACAGGCAACGAGAGAAAAGTCAAGCAAGAAGGAAAAACAAGGTGTGCTTTGTGTGTGCATTGCAAGCAAATGGCATATTTTTTGCATGGTTGATACCTCTCTGCGTATGCTACTGCAAGGGCTTCCTCTTAGTCCAAGCCTGGTCTTCCTCCACGCAAGTATTCTCTAGCAGAATATTTTATTGTTATGGCGGGACTAGTGGATCAAACCATACTGTATTAGAAGCATTCCTTCTTTTCCACTAGTAGCGAAAAAGTCCGTTGAATTTTAAATCTTAAAGTATTGCAAGCAAGAAATAAAGTAAGCTCTGCTTCCAATTCCAGCACAAAGTAGACAGGGGAAAGAGAGGAATGACTGACTTCTTGTGGGTGAAAGCATGACGGAGGCTACAAGGCCATAAAAACCGATACATCCCTACCGACGCACAGAATAATGCGTAAGTAGGTATGTAGATATTATTACGGTTGGCTTATAAAATATCAATTTTTATTATTTTGTCGGAGAATGGGAAGAGTATTGAAATATTGAACGGATTGTCTACAAGAAGGATAACATCAAATTCAAGGAACTTCCCTGAAAAAATGTGATGTGAGAGTACGTATGCGTGGTATGTAGGTGTATGATATTTCTATGTACATTACGTGATGGCATTGCATATTTTATATTTATTATATTGGACAATACAAGATCTCATAGCTTACTTCATTCACGCTACGTAGAAGGCAGAATGGATGTAGAGCCACTATATCACCAAAAACATCGGGATTCATTGCATAACTTACATGCATAATGTTTATCCGGTTTCCTCTTTCCTACTCCCATACAATTCATCTATTTCCACGAAGGTACAAACGAAATTCCTCCTCTTTTTTGTGAATGTCGTTCCTCTGTGTCGAGGAGAGGAAATAATGTTTTATAGACAGAAGGAAAGAGAGAGTTGGAGAAGTAAAGGCCAATGCCAAAGTTAAGTAAATCAGTGAACCGTGCCATGTGCTGCTGCTGTTCCGGGATTCCCGAGACTTACTCCTACTGCTCCTGGTATATATCGGAGCAATAGTGTTATGTTGTTAGCTTTGGCTTGGAGCTATAGAATAATAATAATAATAATAATATTGCTGACTTGCCTTGCCAAGGTTATGGATAGGTTGTATAACAAGTATGTAGGTAGGGACAAGTAGTAGTACTGCTATGCGACGCGAACGCACTCATTCGAAAGGAAATAGAAGGCTTTTTTGTTCGGTGGAATAGTAATGTTTGGAATGTTTGTTGTCGAGCTTTACTATTTTTCAATGTTCCCTTTCACGAGGAAAGAAACACAATATAAAAAACACCATCATCAACCATAACCAGTCTTTCTGCCGTTACTCCTACTACAGCTATTTTTCAAAGAGTGCTGTACGGATTTTGGAAGTTGTTGTACGAGGCTAAAGCTATAAAATTGTATAAAAGCTATAATATGAAAAAGAGCTTTTCCAAAATACCTTTGCTTTGTCATGCATGTTCCTCAATGACTCTGCGACTTTTTCGGTTGTATTCATTGTTGCCGTTATACATTCTCTTTTATATTTTTCTGGACTCTGTTTCCTACTAACGGCGGAAATGAACTGATGATTTGGAAGACAGCAAAGCTGAGGATGTTCTTTAAAAGCTTTATTATTTAGTAAAAATTGACATTAATATGTACTGAGGTACTAATTGTGTATAGACCGAGAGGAAATGAAGACAATGGTGAAAAATTGGAAGAAAACAAGTGAAATATAGCTGGGGCATCAACTTTTAAAACCTGTCGTAAAGGAAATGTATGAAGTGTGGAATCTAAATCCAGTGCAGTTTATGTTACGATTCTGGAGAGGAATGTCCCAAAAAATTGGATAAGAAACAGTATAACGTCATGCATGGAGGATTTCTTTGGCAGACGCTGCTGATTTTGCTCTGGTTGGTGGTCTGGCGGTATCTAGAAAGAAAGGAAGAAAGAAAGAAGAAAAAAAATTATCTGCTGGAAGTGAAAAGAAAGTGTGTAAGAAAGAAATAAGGAGACAGACACAGTGAGGAGTAGTGGAAGTAGTAGATATATTTTGTGAGATATTCACATTCCCATATAAATATATTATTTTAGACGGCAACGTTATGCATTTCAAAAGAAGAGGGAACGAACTAGTGAAAAAGAGAGATCAGGACAATAATATTCTGCTTCCTTTTCACTCGTCGTCTTTCTCTTTCTATTCCATTTTTTGGATGGAGTATCACTTGCTCCGCTGTCGTTTTCAGAACATCTCTTCTTATTTTTTGTATTTTCTTTCTTTTACTTCCATGTTATTCATCTGGTCCTTTTGCGGTCGTCTCTGAAATATATGTATTGAGAACAGCTTGAGAAGCGAGAGTTGTGGCGTGGAAGAAGAAGAAGAAGAAAACCGACATTTATTGAGTTTCCCCTTTTTCCTGCTACCAGATAAAAAAAAATAAAAAAATATACATAGCCACCTATACACTCAATAGATATATGTATGTATAGACACCGTATGAACATGTCGGAAATATATCTTTTGGCATAAGACTGTCAACGAATTGTTTTTCGCTTGAAATAAAATATCCAGCACCACCACCACCATTGCTACTTCACTGCTACCACCACCTACACCACACGAGCACTTTTTCTTTTCCTGGTGGTGGTGAATAATATTGTAGGTTTTATTACATCATTGTAATGTAAGGCAACAAAAGAGTAGACACAACCATGTATCTTTTTGCATCTCTCACTCTCCCACTCCTCCATTTTAACTGAGAAACATGAAAAATCCATAAGAAAAATAGTTTCACTTCACATAGCTACACGGAGAAAATGGAGTAGTCAAAGTGTATGTTCAACAAAGCCACATACACACAAACTGCACTACCCTCTAACACTCCTCCAACGTAATACAAGAAAAAAACAAAGCTATTCTCCGTTTGCGGTTTGAATGGAATGATATGGTATGGAGAAGGATTCCAATCGAATCGCAAGAAAAAATATATTGAGGAGAGAGAGAGAATAAGACGAGAAGAAGCCACACTATTTTCTTTCCTTTTATTTATTATGTTGATGGTGTTGGTGGTCTGTGTACTCTCAATGTTTTCACACAAGACGAAGCAAGAAAACAAAGGAAGACACAAAAAATATTTATACTGGACTGAATGTAATTTACAAGATCAATGCCTTTCCTTCTCTTCCTCTCTCTCTCTCTGCTGCCAAGTCCGACTACTATTCTCAGAAGCAAGTTTACTTAAAGTATGGATATGGAATATGGATACACACAACGACCAATAAAGTACTCCCACTGTTTGTTCATCGACCTATTCACAGGATTTTCTATTTTTTCTGCCTACGGCAATAAACTCAATATAAAAAAAGGTTCCCTGGTAATCTGGCTGGCAGACAAGAAACGCTAAGGAACAGTATTTTTTTCAGGTTTTTATTATTGTTGTTAGCTCAGCGGAAAATAATAAGAAAATAAGTCTTTGGATGTTGCTAGATTTATTTTGTGTGTGAGCATGGCTATCTTCTTGCTTAGTTGCGTAACTTTAATAATAATAATGATTCACCCTTGGCCTGTCATCAGTGCAGACATAAAATAAAGTGACTGATAAAGACCAAGTTGTAATGGTAATAATAATAGTAACAAAGAATCTCTTCCTTTCTCTCGTTCTCCATCTTGGAAACAAAGTAGTGCGGGAAGGAAACTTCACAATAAGAAAAAGTTCAACACCGAATTTCCAGCAACTTACTCCTCCTCAGCTAGCATTACAAACAAACTAATTGAATCAATTGAAAAGTAAGAGTGGAGAAGTATAAGGTAAACACAGGAGAGAGAGAGAGAAAGTCCAGTCACTAGATTCATTTTTTTTCTCTAGGAGAAAAAGGAAAGAAGTAGTTAAACTACTTCATCAACAAACAACATGATCAACATCATTTATACTTCATTAAAGAAAGTAAATAAATATTATCATTTACTACTTTTCTGATTGTTCTCTGTATCCACTTGTGTTCTAACTCCACCCAACAACGCTACGGCAAGTAGTCAAAGCGAACACGGAGAAAGTATGGAAAACTATCAAAACATGTTCCCCTACCATTATTATTGTACTTCTACACAAAAAAGAAACTTTGGGGACGCCTGTGGGGGTAGTGCCTTATGTTATGACCATTATACTTACCATCAACATAGTGCCACTAGATGTCAATATAATTTCATATTAACGCATGAATGTATGTACATAGTTATGCAACGGACAAGTTAAATGAGCCCCTGGTTTCAAATCTGTAAGTAAATTAAAAGGTGGATCAATGAGGTTTTATGTTGTGGAGAAAGTGGAAATGTGCACATGACGTCCCATCTGACAATGACGTTGATTTTCTCATGTTGAACGTGCTTCTCGACTCCTCCATTCATTCCTCCGTACTTCAACAACAGCAGCATGATATTTAGCACCGAAAAGGAAACGGTTTACACACGCTTATGTTTCTGCTAAATGAGGTGACGTGACGGTGGTGGTAGGAGTACTGGAACATTTTCGCAATAAACAGGAGTAGCACTTTTTTATGGAAATCTGGAGAAGTAGCAGCTGATTGTAAAGTTGTAGCGGCTATTGTTCTTGTTACTACTTTTACTTTTGAAGTAATAAGTGGAGTGGAGGAACCACGACTCATGGTCACTGCCTTTACAACCACGGCCCCTCTTAAACGAAGGAAGGGAAAACCGGGCAACGAGAAGAATTAGAAAAGTGTACAAGTTGCACCCAACGACGCCAACCACTTTCACCACACCGTACATACCACATCACACACGCTTACACACACACGACGCTGCTGCCTCTATATTATTTACTTTTTAGTGGCAGTAGAAGAAATGGAAGGAAAATGGCAATAATAATATCAAGTGGTTGGTTGCTTGCGCGTGGTAGTCAAAAGTAGTCAACTGCTGGTGCCTTCGGTACAAGTACAACTCTTACTACTTGTGTGTCTCTGTATGTGTGTGGTGGCTTGGCTTGGCTACTTTTTTGGTAATTAATTACTTTTACCACCGCAGCAGCTATAGCGAAAAGAAAAAGGAAAGTTTCTTTTTTGATGGAACCAAACCAGAACCACTACACCTTTTTTACCGCTTTCTCTCTCTGCGTCTCGGCAACAAAAACTAGTCAAACTCAACTAGAGCGAGACTGCACAGAACAGAGTTTTCTTTCTCCTTTACCTACTTTTTAAGTTGTTTTCTTGTATGATGTTTTGTTTTTCTTGTTTGTAGCAGTCGAGTTGTAGTTAGTTGTATTTACTTCTTTGTTGTTTTTATTGTTGTTGGTTGGTGGTTTCCAGTAAATGTTACATACCGTCTTGTTTTGTGCCATTATTATGATTATTATTGGGAAAATGTGTTTTTCTCTCTCTCTCTCGTTTTCCAATACTCTTTACTGCTGGCCTGCTCTACTTCAGGAATACTTTTTCTTATGAAGAGACAGAGGCTTCTTTTAGTTGTTGGTAGTGATGATGATGATGATAATTATAATACGCAGACACTTTATTTTGTTTGAGTGACTGTTGTTTTTGCCATTGTCTTATTCGCCGTCCTTGAATGTTGGATAATGGCACTACAGTAATAATAAATCTTGGCGGAGTACTGCCATCATATACATACGTACACACTCCTGTAACCATACTACTTTTACTTTTTTTCATCACCTTATTTAAACAAAATTACTTCCCGTTAATAATGATTCTATAGCCGTCACCGCAGCAATTTTCCATCTTCTTCAGACTATGTCCATGCGATGGGGGAAGTTTCTGTGTAAAGAAAAAGAAAACAATTATAAGTTTTTGCGTAGACGAACAAGTTTTTGTTGTTCGTGAGGATGAAGAGATGATGATGACGATGATGCAAAGTGCAAGCAGGCATCATGATGCTAACATATTTTGCTGGTCGGCCCTTAACAAAAATTGAGCGAGTGTTGCTGACGGAAGGAATGAATAAATTAACGTCCCATCAACGACATAATCATCATCGTCACATATAAAATCCATTCTTTCTTTTCTTTTCCACTCTTCCTCCCTCCGTCGTCTTCCATCCATTTCCTTCCTTTTTTCTACTTGTCGTCATCGGTGCACTTTCTCTCCTTTTCTCATCATTCAAGTAATTACTTCCTGTCGTCTTTTCTCTCCTCTACTACTACTACCACAACTACTACTCAACAGAACAACTTTTTACCCCAAAAGAGTGAGGTACCCTGTCATTAAGTATGCACGAAGAAGGAGGAAATCAAAAAAAGGAATCATGATGACAATGATGGAGAACCGTTTATTGTTTGCTTCACTCCACTAACTCCATTCTCATCATTAACATTTTCCAAATTCCTTCTCCATGTCCCAAATGCTCAATCGTTGTTATAGCAGCAGTTTACTCATTCACTGTATTGCAATGCTACTTGCTCACCGCTGTGCTGTTGTCTGGTAGCAAGTTTTTCCAAACGCCACAGTGTATTATGCAATAGTAAAAATATAATCATAATTTTGATTGGAAACTGGTTGCAAGTTTGTCCAATCCCGTGGAACAAGTCCGCACGTTTTATTACACTATTATTTCGGTTTCTCACTACCTGGCTTGCTAACCTTTTCCCAGGTTATATTTTTGACATTGACAAAATTGACAATAATAAAATAAAAAGCAAAGCAAGCAGGAAAAACTTTTGTGTTCTCACTTTCATCGCCATCATTCCCGTCACCGTCGTCATAATAACCATAACAGTAATGATGGAGGGATGAAGATGATATGGTGTGGGCATGCTGTATAATATTCATTGTTGTAATAGTAAGGAAACAAGAAGTCGCCGCTACCATCACCGTCATTATACATGGCTGTTGTAGTAGCCCAGCACCGCAGTCATCATAATGCGTTATCATGGCAATACTTCGTGTTATTGCCGTGGTGGGTATTATAGTAATATTTACTAACAACGAATATAGTGCAGATGATTATGATGATGATTATATAGCACGGGTTGTGGTTTGCTTTCACTTGTAAGGTACACGCATAAAAACATTGTGATTTGGTGCTCGAAAGAGCGCATTGATGATGATGATGATAACGCTGCTACTACTGCCTCCACCACTACTACTACTCTTGCTAGCAAGTACGTTGCCATGAATGCTGCGAAAAAGCCACACGCTGATGGTTATTATTACACAAAATGACAGTGATATTCAAGGAACATTAAACTGTATTTGCTCTTGTTCTCCAGCTCTCCTTCTCTTCCTCTCTCTTCCTTTCTTTTTCTATGCTTGGCTAGCCACAAAGAAAGAAAAAATACGAATGGGATGATGACTGCTTGGATGCGAAAAGGAACAGCTTAAAACGGGATATATAGCAAGAAAATTGTTTCAAGATATGAGAATGGAAAAAGAGGAGGACAATGGCAGCAGGGATAGTGGTTCCATTTAGCGAACTGAAAAAATATGGAAAAAGGCATTCAAGTATATACGGGAATGACGACGAACGACTAAACCCACATCATAATACAGGGAAGTGCTTCTGCAGACGACAGGCTCAAGATGAAGTTGTCGTTATGTCCACATTTGCACACACAAACACATGGAAACGTTCAGAGGAAAATCGGAGAAAAAATCAAAAGAAATCGTTGAATTTGAAATGGTTTAAGCAGGACTTGCTTTTTCAAGAATAATATGAAGATAATGCATGTATGTGCAAGGGTATACATATAAGTTTACCAATCTTTTACTTTTTTGCCAGAGCATTGTCCCAGTTCCACGTGGGAATCTGCACATGGGGATGCATTACTTTTGTATTCTCTGCATTTCCTTTAAAATATCTCTATGGACAAATAAATAAAATGGCAATGTTTCGATGGTTTTTTGAACATCAAAAGCGCTTCTTGCAAGTAACAATGTGTAACAGGGCAGGTATCGAATTTAAAACTTCCATAATATTGTCATCTTGTGCAAACTGCACGAAAACATTTCACGCATATGCACACGGTTACATAGGATTACACCACATTTTCATCATCATCCCACCAGCATCGATAAACGATAGAATGGGAAGAGTTCAATAATGCATTCTACTATAAACAATTTCGTTTCAAATAATAATATTAACTATACGATGGAAATGCATGATGATGAAAAGATGATAGAGATGACTACTTACCACACTCCCCGTGCTGGTGGTGGTTGCTGTATGATCACCGATGCAGAAGATACTGCTCCTATGTTACTTTGTGATATCAGCTAGTTATTTACAATGTTTTGCTCTATAAATACTGCGTACTTTTTACTGCTTTTCCTATATATACCGGAATGGCTGATCTTGCTGCGAAAAAGCCCTAAGGAGCATATAAGTAAAAATGGCCAGGTTGTCCTCATTCATCTTTTTACCCATATATTCCGCTCAACTCTTCTCTCTCTCTCTCCACTTCTCAGCTCAGCGAACATCCTTGCAAAGATCTCTTGCTTGCTTGTACACAAACAAACAGTGAAAGTCATGCATACCCATAACCATACCGAATCCTGATTCAGGTTCTTTCTCCTTTGCTTTCCCACTCTCTCCTCCTTTCGTTTTATATCATCATGTGCAATACATCATCATCATCGTCCTCGTCGTCATGATCATCGTACCATGTGCGTGTGTATGTTCCAACTGTGAAGTATTAACGAGGAATAAATGTATTATGCAACTTCTCATGTTTCATTGTCGACAATTCCTATTCTTTCTACCAGACTCACTCTCTGAGTTCTGCTCTGCTGCAGAGATTTATAGCTTTTTTCCTTGCATCATCATGAATGGTTGTGTGTGGTGGTAGCAGTAGAATTCCTAAAGCCATCTCTTTTCTTATTGTAGTCATCATCGTCATCCTCGTCCTCCTCATAATAGCAATATCAACCACCAAAACTACCGCTACTACTACTACCACCGTCACCACAGATACTACTCCTACTAAAACTACAACCATCTTCTTGTCAACTTTTTTTCCTTCTTCATGGTTTTTACAACAAATGTATGTTATGCAGCTATAACAATAATCATCATCATCTTGGTGAAGTGTATGAGAGATCCACATACCATCATCAGAAGAAAAACACACACACAAACACACTGCCACAAAGATCGTATCTCTGTCCTGTAATACTCCTACACACATACAGCATCTTGCTCATCTATAATATCACCACCGTCCCTGTCGTTATCATCGGCATTTCAAGAAGCAAAATTCCTTCTTATTCTTCTTGTCATCATAATGTGCTGTTTGCTCCTTCCCAATGCTAGCTTTCTAACGCAAATTACCACTATATTTATAGAGCTCGCTAGTCGCTAGCACCAGTAGACAACAAGACTAGCTCACTTTTTTAGCTAGTGCTGTCATTGTCAGTAGGGAATGAGGAGAAGGAGGATTCCCGGATAAAAAAAAGAAGGAATAGTGTTGTCGGTAACCGTGGTGGTTATACAGGCGTACAATATAACTGAAGACTGAGGATGATGATCATAATATTATCTTCCTTCATAAATGTGCACCGGGTTAGTGTCCTTCCAGAGGGTTTGCTTATATTATGATGATGATGTCTTGTAGGCGTATACACACATAGATGCATATAATATGTACATACCGTAAATGCTCTTTTAGTTGCCCCATCTCCAATAACGCCCCCTATTCTATTAACTCCCCCCTCTGGACCTATG
>JAHZMV010007357.1:0-13569 GCA_027743765.1 Coecobrya sp. COE2
GCTGGTTCACTCGAAGGTGAGGAATAAGATGCCCACGGTCATTCAAGAAGGTTGAAAGTGGCCCAGCTTGCTTGTCAAAGAATCCCATTCCTGACACGTTGTTCAGAAACAATTTTGTAGTGGGAATTCCCAATTCCAGGTACTGGTCCATCGTCCTATCCGTTTCGTTGATCTCCAGTTCCGGAGCGATTTGAGGGTGATTCTTGAGGTAGCCATCGGTCAGATATTTGGAATACTCTTCGAAGCCTCAGTAGATCATTCCAGTTCAAGATCGGAAAAATGTTCCCATAAAACTAAAAAAGAATAAGGAAGGAAAATATTAAATTTTGTGCTCCTATCTCACATACATATCATCCAACTAACTGAATGCATTCTTATCAATAATAATCATTCAATTGTTTTACCACTTCCTCCGGGACGTGGAATATCTCCATTTTTTTCTGATTTTTACTTTTCCTTGTTGATCGGAATGCCAATTCCAAATTCCAGGGACTTTGCTGATGACACTAACTTGCCTTCTAAGCTGGAGCTGTTCCAACCTGCATATAACCTATATAAACGTTAATTTAACAACAATTCAAAAGTTTCAACCACAACCAAACTAACGCAACGACTCGGTGTATTTACGATTACGACTGAAGAATTCCACTGGTCAACACCTGCAATTTGCTGGCAGCAAACAACAATTTCTTCAAGAAGCATTCGCACTCGTGTTCCTTGGAAGCAAGTTGGGTTTGATGGATGATCCATCATGGATCACGTAGGATGTTGTTCAAGTTGTTCAAGCGGTTATGTTGTTGAAGAGGCTTTGTCGTTAGTTTGGGGATATGGGGTGAAATAAGAAAATGCAAAATACAAGTCTTCACTCTTTATTTGCATTAGCAGAGATAATAGAGATAATAGATAAATTGTCTTAATATTAATAGCATATATTATTCATTAAAAATAGCAGCAGCAAATGTTGTGAGAAAAGCTTAACTATAAATATGAAATTAACTAATTAAATAATGATTTTTATAATTTATCATCAATAATTAACGTTAAAGGTACATTCAATTTTGAAATAATGAAGCAGCCAAAACGGTAAAAAATTTCTACTTGTGTCTTAACAGCAACAAATCTACAATCCTTTGAATGAGATACATTTGAAACACGACAGGTGTCAACTTGTCGATATAGTTGGTTGCTCCAAACTCAATTTTAACAACCCGAAGAGATCTCACAATCTTAGACCATAAAAATTTACTCACTTTTCTAGGCGGCTCTCTGCATCGAATCCGGTATAGAATTTGTAATGAAGTTTCATGTACTTGAGCACAGCAACCGTAAAGAGAAATAATAACGAGCGTGACATTAAAGAGAATAAACATGGTTAAAGCTTGGACAATGTTTTGCGTTATTATATCCTTAGCTGACGATAATCTAGCATTTAATGGCTCTAGCAAGCCAACTGCCATAGAAACCTGACAATATCCAAATGCAAGTAAAGTGGCAACCATATGATCATTTTCAATCTGATTGAATATATCGGAAATAACTTGAATTTTTCTATAGAAAAGTATCGTATTCTCTGGACTATCGGAATGGGTTGCTATTTTCATTCTTCGTTCAAAATTCAACAAAAGATTGGTGAGACAAGTTGAACCTATTATTGTCTCAATTTCACCCAAGAGTGTCACCTTTACGTAAGTACCCCAAAATACCCAACACCCTGCAAATATTATTACTCGCTCCAATGTGAAATTGCGTAAATAGGTTATTAGTTTAAACATACAGGATCCTGGAGCATGCGCGAAAACATTTAGAGGAAGGAATGGTAGCACTGTGGAAACCAATGCAAAAAGTATTGGACCGTATCGAATTCCTCCAAGGCGAAGTAGCATACATGCCATCTTTGCTGCCTTAGATTTACGACCTTCTATTCCCTGGGTTCCCATGTTGACGTGTGCTTTTTCCAATTTTATAATGTTGTTCATGAAGTGCTCCAATGTTTTACTGCATTTTAGACTTGTTCCAACAATTTGAAATACGGCAATGGCAGATGAAATTATCATATGACCAACGGTTTGGAATGCATAGCAATCGTATCTTTCATTCCAAGGCTTTCTCCCAAATATTGATGACGAGCAACGTGACAATTTTATTCCTTCGTAGAGTTTTGATATTCCAAATACAAGGCATATGAAAGCTGCGAAAATATTAGGTTTATCTGAGAAACGAAGTTGGTCATAGCACTTTACCCATCGACATTTTACACCAAATCGTCGGTTAGTTTTTGTCGCTTTCAAATATTCTGACAGGAGCCCTGATTGGATAAGACACATCTCTGCCAAATATTATTTTTATTTTTTTTTATTCAAACAGTCTTTACTTTAATGAACCTTCGTAATAATCGTAATTTTATGCTAAGCTTAGGTTTAAAGAAAATTGTGGATTTTCTATTCTTCCATCCAATGTATTTACGTACATGTATTATAATATACACATCAGCATCTGGTCACTGCAGAAAATGGCACGAAAGGTTATATTATTATTAATATTACCGTGATTCTAGTGGAACTACAACTTACAACAATTTTACCTTATGTTCTGCCATTTCGTGTGTTGGAGCACCACCATTATGTGTCTCGGAAATTAAATTAATTAAAGGTTTGGGTTTTACCCGTTTGCTAATATTTAGACCCTTTTAATGTCCCAAAAGTTTTATAGTTCCCATTTTCAATTAACTAATCAGGCTTGCTAAAGGCTTCAAGATATTCATTGCTTTTTAATTAAAATCATCCAAGGAATCTTCGAGAGCTAATAATTATTGTTATCAAAAACCTGTACATAAAGGCTTCAAAACACCCATTATAGGGACAACAGATATATATGTAAATGTCCTTATTCCTTTACGTGGCTTTGCAAAATTTAGGTAGGCAGGTAGGGCTAGCTTTAATATGAAGAAAACCACTTTTGTATTTGCTAGTAGGAAACTAATAGTGAATAGTAAGCATTCAAAGTATGAAGTAACAGCATTCAAACATATTTGAAGCTTTAAATTGAATAATCTTTTGAAGAATGGATGTATGTGAACAGTGATTCAATAGTTATCATCAATTACTGGCATTTAGTTGAAATCCGATATTATTAGCTTTGCATTAAAGTTGGAAACAAATAGTGTACAACATCTATTTATCGATTTGGTTCAGCCATTATGATCTTTCTAAATTGTTGTAGTGTTCAAATTAGCTTGTTCATATATTGATTTTGAAATGTCTATCAACTTGCATATACACAAATTATTATAGCAGGAGTGAAACCAAACACCTACGCAATTTACTAATTAAATTTTTGGTGGACATGGTAAACGGTTTATCCTTAAAAACCAACAACTACTAATTAACTTTGGAATGGGTGATATCCTAAATGTACTTTCCAGAAATTACGATTAATTATGTATGATACTTTAATCATTAAATTATTTTTCTGGGGATGTGCTAGTATTTAGATGTTCAAAAACGAATTGTTCAACTTCTAGAGAATGTCTTTTGTTCACACATAATATATTTATTGATTATTTGATCAGCATGGAAGAATCAGTGGTATGAAATGGATATTTAAGCTTGCCCAACAATTTTCATGCTTGCTAGGTGATGCTTATGGACGTTTTCAAAAGTTTTGCTTCTTTTAATTTTGTGTCAAAACTTTAGGCGTCTCATAACTTTCTTGGGTGGAAAAGTTGACAAAACTACTTCAAGATAATTTTGATAATTTTAACTCACCGATACATTCATTTATAACTACCTTTATTTAAAGTCATGCATTAAATTTTGAAAATGATCGGGGATCAAATTTATTTTGTAACTAATTTTGCAGTTAAGTTTAGTCGCAATGATTTTTAAATGTTAAATGCATACATTTAACAGAAGATAGTAAATACGTAACTTCCTGATTTTCTCCTCAATATTAACGCTCTGATATTCTAGACCGAGGGTAGTACGTAAATTATAAACCGCTATAGATTTACCTTAAAGTGGCAGCGGATAAGCTATTTAAACATGATTTCCTTAACTTACAATTAGCACCAATAATTAATATTAAGGATAGCAATTTACTTAGCTTGTATTTTACAAAGCTACAACTTTTTAAACCAACTGAATACATCCAAATCCTTATATGTATATAAAGTTTGGAATCATTATGAAATTATGATACTTTACAAAAAACTATTTGTTTCTTAGCAGCAACAAATCTACAATCCTTTGAATGAGATACATTTGAAACACGACAGGTGTCAACTTGTCGATATAGTTGGTTGCGCCAAACTCAATTCGCACAACACGAAGAGATCTAACAATCTTGGCCCACAATAATTTATTCACATTTGTGGGTGGCTGTCTGCAGCGAATCCGGTATAGAATTTGTAATGAAGTCTCATGTACTTGAGCACAGCAACCACAGGAAAATAATAACGAGTGAGACATTAAATAGAGTTAACATAGTCAGTGCTTGAACGCTGTTGTGCGTTACCACATCTTTAGTTAAAGAAAATATAATATTTACTGGTTCTAGCAAACCAACTGCCATAGATACCTGGCAATAACCAAAAGCAAGTAAAGTGGCTACCATATGAACATTTTCAATCTGATTGAATATATCGGCAACAACTTGAATTTTTTTATAGAAAAGTATCGTTTCCTCTGAACTGTCAGAATTAGTAGCAATTTTCACTCTCCGCTCAAAATTTAACAAAAGGTTTGTCAGACATGTTGAGCCGATTATGGTCTCAATTGCAGCCAAGAGTCCCGCCTTTACGTATGTTCCCCAAAACATCCAAGCTCCTGCAAATATTATTACTCGCTCCAGTGTGAAATTCTGTAAATAGGTTACTGGTTTAAATAAACAGGATCCTGGAACATGAGCAAAAATATTCAGAGGAAGGAATGGTAGCATTGTGGAAACCAATGCAAAAAGTATAGGCATATATCGAATTCCTCCAACGCGAAGTAGCATGCATGTCATCTTTGCTGCTTTAGATTTTCGATCTTCTCCCTGGGTTCCCATGTTGACTTTTGCTTTTTCCAATTTTATAATGTTGTTCATGAAATGCTCCAATGTTTTACTGCATTTTAGACTTGTTCCAACAGTTTGAAGTAGAGCAATAGCAGATGAGATTATCATGTGTCCGACAGTTTGGAATGCATGGCAATTGTATTTTTCATCCCATGGATTTCCCCCAAATATTGACGATGAACAACGTGATAATTTTATTCCTTCGTAGATCGTTGATATTCCAAACACAACAAATATGACAGCTAGGAAAATATAAGGTTTATTTGAGAAACGAAGTTGGTCATAACGCTTTACCCATCGACATTTTACACCAAATCGTCGGTTAGTTGTTGTCGCTTTAAGGTATTCTGATAGGAGCCCTGATTGGATTAAACACATCGCTGCTAAATATTATTCAAACTGATGTAAAATCTTTTAGGTATTAGGGACTTCAATTATATGCCTTTTTGTTTTTATTTCAGCATCAAATCTTTGTTTTAAAATCAATTTATATAGTAATAAAGATTTGGTTGCATAGTTTCGGTTGGGATGCCACTATAAAAACATTATTTGTTTCTAATGAACCATACAATATGGTTACCATATCGTGTTTTTATGTAAAGTATAAATTAAGATAATATTGTGCATTTTTTATTCGTCAAGAGTTTGTATTTGCATGTATATATATATATATATGTATGTATATATGTGTGTATGAATTATATATCCACGCCTGTATCAAGTTTGTTATGAACACTCACTTCATGTGTGTTAATTTCCAGGAAATTAAATTAATTAAATGTTCCGGTTGTGCCAACTTATTTTTCTGTTTAAACCATTTAAATGTCTCAAAAATTACTACTTTTCAATTTGCTAGCTAAGCTTACCAAGCACGTAATTATTCATTGTACTTAAGATCAAAATAGATAAAAGTTTAAGGCTTTGTTGCTTTGTTCGGAACGGGCACTGATGAATACACAAATACAGGACCAATAAATTAAATTAAACTAGTTAAGGCAACCTGATAAAATTTTAATCTGATGAAACAACTAACGTTTCCAATCCTTTCTGCAGCTTTAGCTTAGCTGTCACTGGTTTTGCTGGAGTTAATAGTTTGATTAAATTTTATAAATAAGTAAGTAGCGAGCAGTAAGTAGCAAAATTAAATAATTTATTTGTGGGAAGTCCTATGTATTGAAATATTTTAATAGATTTCGTGTTCAGTTTGCCACGCCATAATTAAATTTTATCAATTTCTGACAACTCTTTAAAACAGAAAATTTTCTATAACTTGTAAAATTTGTCGTCGTTCTCATCCTGTGAGTATTGCCTTTTAGGGAGGGAACGAGGGAACAAGTACAGAATTTAATATTAATACCAAATATGGGAATAATGTTGTACATATTTATGATGAAATTGAAATTAAAATTATACTGTATCTCTAAGCAGATAAGATTATTAACATCGCAAAAATTCAGAGATATTATTCAGTTGATTGAGAGGCAGAAGTTACGTTAAATTTAATTAGTAATACAATACATTTAAGGAATATTTTCGGTCATTTCTGTGTCTACCATTTTTATTAACTATTTTCTAAATATTTCCGCTTTTAAGACGTTAATAAGGAACACGTGCATTTATACAGCAAACAGATAGCCATCAGAATCATTAATCTGGTGTAAAAGCTTTGGTTCCAATAAGGTTACCATCCATCCTTCAGCCTCACATTATCATATTAATAATCAGTTCAACAATCGTTTGTGTTACGATAAAATAATACATTCTAATTCTTATTTTACAGTTTACAACACCGTATCATCTAGTGTTATCTACTGAATAGAGTTTTCCGTAGTAATTAACAAGACAAAATTTTATAGTGATATACTTTCACTCCCAAATCGTATCACGTTTACCTCTTTTACATTATTTTATACAACCTCCGTGAGAAAATGACAAACTGTTTCTGCCTGCTTATTCTTGGCATTTTATCCTCTTGCCTTGTCATCAGCCATAGGGAAACCCGTGCTCAATTCAAATTGTCTTTGTTGTATCGCATCGATGTGTTCACCTTTACGAAAACATCGATGCTCCCAATTGCTATGACACATCCACACATCCCCGTTTTATCTACGGGTGTAGTGAACAGCAAAAAAAAAACGAATAAATGCGGGAAGTAATTATTTAAACACGTATTCTTTTACATTACCTTTGAATTTCTACGCGTTAGTTTTTATTCTTTCAGCAATGAAATCACAACGTATTTAGCATGATAATGTAGTATAAATACATAGGCATTTTGTAAAACAGAAATGAACCTTGAATTGGATTTATATGTAGCACTACTACGAATGTCGCCATTTGGTAGCACTGACATTGGAATATCCACAGTGCTCTAAATCTTTCGAAATGAATATATTTTAAAAGATTCCCCTTCACTTCCGTCGTCATAGTGGTCCTCTTGGTCGTATTGCTGATATTCTTCTACGTTCTTATCGGCTGTTCTCTGCGGCTCACCAGAAACTCGGAAGCATCTTTCTCTTTTTATTGACGACAATGACCCCTGCTGCTGTTCCTGCCATTATGTTGTGTTTCTTCCTGATTGGAAGCATATTGATGATGATGGACAACAAGAAAACAGCTTCATGAATCATGAACACATTTTCTCTGTAATTGACGTACATGTAAATGAAGGCATCAATACACACATATTTTGGTTGGGTTTGGCAGTTAATGACATTCAAGTAAGCATACATTTCAAACCTGTTTTTACACTTCTTATGATTTTCTTGGAAAGTGGGAATCATGGTTAATTTTTCGTCAGAGTGTACTTTCGTAAAGGAGCGTACTGCATCACAGTTGGACTTGGAATTAAAATCATAATAATAAATAATATTTTCTTAGTATCATGCTACCCCAATTCGGGATCTCCTATTTACTACATAACAACCCTACAGAATGCATTTAATTCTTTTAAAGTCTCTCTATTTCTAAAAGTCATTATTGTGATCTTGTATGTGATGTTGTTGGAAACAATAAAGTTATGCTAGTATATCTTCCGTTTACGGATGCCAGTTGGCGATTCCTCGAAACAAGCAAGGAATGTGGAACCACCAGATGAATGACCAAGGTTACTGATAAGGAAATGGACATGCTGGTTTGTGTGGAGAATATGAGAAATTGTTTGGTAGGTTACATGACTGGAAAAACTGAAATCATGGGTAGATTGAACTTTTGATTGTTGGCACGAAATTAAACAAGATGCGAAAACGATGCATTGTGGAGTGTGCTAAAAGGCAAAAAGTGCAATTTAATATTTCATGTATATTTTGTGTGAAATAAAAATTTATTTTCAAATTAAATTATATTGATGATCATGTACAACAAAACTTGACATTTTGTACCCAATAATTCTTTTCAAATCAACATCAATATAAAAAATATAATGGATACGTCGAAGCAAAATACAGATCTTCCTTAAAATTATGTTATTTCTAGAAAAGCAAATAATTACTTGTAGAAATTACTAAAACAAGTTTTAAGTCTAGTTAATTATACAAAGAAAAATTTAATTTGTTAGCCAAGTAACTTAAAAGTACAATTTTCTCATTACACCCCGAACTTGAAAACCAAAAACTTTGGCATTCAGTTTGCATGCATTTACATATTATACTACATTTTATTTCATAAAACTTAAAACAGAAATTTGTAACAAAAGTATAGCCTAACGAAATATTTAATTGACAGAAGCAAATCTCAAATTGATATAACAAAGTCATTTCAGAAACTGGTCACCGTTCTCCGTTGTCATCATCATCCGCATGACGTTTCTGATGAACGCGCAAGTTGCGTTCCCCAACAAACAATTTCCCACACACTTTACAAGCCAATACGTCAATTTCCCTCTCGTGAACTTGTAACTGGTGATTTCGCAATCCCTTCCGATCCTTAGCCAACACGAATCCACAGTTCTCCACAGAACAAATACCGTGAGCTTTAGCTTGATGCCACCTCATGTCCCTGCGGGCACTCTTACCTTGTCCACAAATCTCGCAGTTAAAAGTGTAAATCCTCTGGTGGACGACCTTGATGTGTTTGGTCAAATTGTGCTTTGAAGCGACATGGTCACAGTGAGGACATGGTATTTTAATTTTTTGTTGCATCTTAGCCCTTTCAGCATACTTTGGGATCTGGCGTTCGTGAAAAATTTTTTTATGGCGAAATAGTCCAGCCCTTGTAGTAAATACTTTTTCGCATTGCCCACACGGAAACTTTGGTTTTTCACCGGAATGTCCTAATTTATGGCTGAGATAAGATGTCCGGTCTCGGTACTCCTTAGAACAACCTTCAAATGGACATCGGTAGTGGGATTTCCCGTCTTCCCCGATGAAAGCACCCTCAATCAACCTGCGTCTAGACTTCCGTGGCTTATCGACCATTAAATTTCCGTCCGGTGTCCTTTCCCCGACTTGTTTTTCGAGGTCATGCTCTTTAGAAATGTTGGTAGGTCCATTATTAGACGAATGTGGCTGTGGATCATTGTATTGGGAAGCTTCTCCAAAATCAGTGTCATCGTCTCCTTCCGCTGATACGACTCCATTGTCAACATGTTGCCCTGCGTTTGATTCCCCAGATAGATTCTCCTCAGTCCTCCTTTTCTCTTCAATCAGACGCCTAGCAGCCTCCAGATCTGCTTCCGGAAACGACTCCAGAAAGCGTCCATAATCATCTACATGAATCAAAAGAAAGTTTGTGCAATTGAAATACGGGAATAAGATAATAAGGGTTACGTTTTACATTAAAGTAAATAAATTAAAATATTATGACACTACTTACGTTCGGACACAAATTTTCGGGTCTCTTGGATGACCACTTCTCTCATATCCCTTGCTTCCGCCTTGGAACCACAAACGGTAGTTTCTTGGAGACCCGCCATGGAAAGCTTTATCTTCGTGATGACTTGCCCCTGAACTCCTTTGTATCGCTTTGATGCGTCCAGAAGCTCTTCAGAAATTTTCCGTGCTTCATCCACCACCTCTCCACATTCGCCACACAAACTGATCCAAGAATTAGGTCTTGAATCTTGACACGTCTCCATATATTTCGCCAGATAGGTGGCTGGGAGGCAGAGTAACTTGTCCAGAATGAAAATGGCGTCAAGGTGCTTGTTAATCTGAGTTGAGGAGGGAACTTGCTTGTAACATAAGAGACAGGGTTGTTTTAAGCTGGTTTCATTTGGACTAGCTTCATCTTCACTGGATCGGTTTGGAATAGATGTGGAAGGTAAATCCATGTCCACCTCCATGACATCATCATTTCCGCTTTGCAACGCGCCATTCGGTGACCTTGGACCAATAGCACTGGTGGTGGGTAGCGGAGGTGGACTTTCGGGTGTAGAGAATTTGGAAAATTTCTTCTTTAACTCATTAAGTTCTGCAGTTAGGCTAGCAACCATAATAGTCGAGGAGTTTTCTTGTAATCCATTATTAATTGGGGGAGGGGAGTCCAATTTCGTTCGCTGTGGATGAGTTGAAAATGCGCTGACACTGTCTTTCTCCTGAGGGGTGACCACGACCAGTGGTGACGACGGACCAGCATCTAAGACATTGCTTCCTCCGGGTTCTGAAAGTTCCCCTTCTTGACCATCTCTGATGATAAGATTTGAAGTTACTAGACCAACCACATCATTCCCAGGAAGAGAAGCGTCTCTCCGATGCATGTGAACATTCATCTTGTCCTGGGCTTCGTCAGATTTGGCGTCACCATTTTGACCGGAAGAGCCTTGGACCTCAGGAGCCTTGGACGATGACTTACGCCTCCTTTCTTCTACCCAGAATTCAGGACTCCGCATGGCCTTCCACCCTTCGATTTTAGAGGGATCCGCCTCAACCAACCGCATGAAACCGCCATCTCGCCAGTCCTTTTTCTTCCCCTCCTTCTGCTTCTCGTCTCCACCCTCCATTTGTCTCGCAAACTGTCTCCTAAAACAAAAATAATTAAATATGCAATTTTAGTTGTCGCTCTGCATTACCTTTTATAATTCTCCTCTGCCTGCATATTCACATCACCATTACTCCCTCAAATGAATAAAAATATATATCAATTTTGTACTGTTAAGCCAAACCGAGTTTTGAAACAACTAATCCACAGCAATAATTGTTAACTTAATTATCCTTTTAGTCACCAGTTAACCAACTTACCAATTAAAGAAAGAACAAGCACTACCGAACAAAATTGAGAAGAAAGATGCACAGAGATTTTAACCAGAACACAATACAGATCGATCGACGCATATGGTTCCGGACGGATCTTGAAAACCATCAGAGGATTGCTTGATTGTAGGCTGCGTATATGCGTAACATGCAGCCCGTTTTTTTACCCGCGCATAGTACGACGAGAGGATTTCGTCTGCTTTGACGTCCCGTCCCTTCATCACCGTCAAGGTCGATTCGTCGCGGACCACACGGCACACAACCAGAGAGATCTACCACATGACGAGATCAATGTCCCTTCTCCACAACAATTTATACTTCAAGTAACGGGTGTCGGTGTCCGCCAGCATTTTTCACTTTACGCGGGAAGTATTGCATTTTGCAGGTTAATTTTTTTATCTAAGCAAACATTACCTACAGTGGCGTGAGCAAATTTTCCCTCGTGATGTTGATGCCATGTAAAAATGGACATTTTCTAACAATTTCGTTAAAAATTGGAGTATTGTGTGAACTGTTGAAAAAATGAAAATGAGACAAGGCTATCATAAATTATTTTACTGTATAGGAAGATGCACTAAATGAATGGTATTGCACACGTTAAAACGGTTTGTGAGTTTTATTCATTTAATCCAACCGACTTTCATGGTATTAAAAATGATTACAAGAAAACAGGTAAAATGTACTGAAACACAAAAAAGAAGTAGGTCAAGTAGGTAATAATCTAATGTAACAGTCGATTATTATAAAAGCCAATCTAAACTTAAACCACTACTTTAGCCATGCAAATTCTGAAATGAGGTTAGATATCCACAAATTCAACTGCATGGATTGAAATAATTTAAAAGACCAAGACAAGATGTATATAAAACTAGGATGAAAATAATATGTACATAATTTCATTACTCAAACTCATTACAGTCACTCCTGTAGTAACCGTTGACCGTCTTCAGTTTTGGAAGCAGCTTCCAAATGTTGGGCCGTTTCATATCATCATCCACTTGATGATACCAGATTGCTCTCCACAGCTTCAACCGGCTGCCGGCCAAATAACTATTTTGCTCTATAATTAAATATTGCACACAGGGGACTGACATGTTGATTGAAAAAAGTTAACTGTTAATTAAATCCGGTCGGTGATGAATCCAATTCAATTTCAATGACAAAATCCAGCAGGCGAACTGCAGATTGGGCCAATTGCAGTAAAGACATGAAGAAAATATAAAACAATTGACCAAAATTAATGTTATAAACTGTTATAAACAAAATAAAATTTTGCCAACTTATCAAATACTTGATTGTATTACCCCAAAAAATTCCGTCCTGATGACGGCACGGCAGCTACAACTTGGAACAGCTTCATCTCTTAGAAAATGTTTGTCCTGGAGCGTTGGCTGATTCTGAGCAAAACGCGACAAGTTTTTTAAAAATTCAAACACCTTACGGTTGACAATGCTGTTGAGTAAATCGAAATCGCTTCCTTTTTGTAAATTTGCTCTATATACGCTTCACCTCCTACTCCTACCGTAATATCTATCGGTTTTATAATTGCGTGTTTCATAATTAATCTGCGCCATCAACAAAGGAAAGTTGACCCAAAACTGCGACCTTCAAGAAAGACTAATTGGCCTAGCTAATCCGACGGATAATAAAAATCTACGGGTTGACTGCCGGAAGGAGAATTAACAAGGTTAGGGAGACGGGAAACTGATCTAACTGTGCCGGCTATTACCATTTTGAGGATTGGATCAAGTTAGCAGGAAATTAGAAGCAGTTCTGTGAAACTGTAAAAGAAATCTAGATTGATACCTTCCCATCAATTCTGTTAAAAGAAACATTTAGAAATTATTTTCTTGATTGTCGAAGTATTTAGGTGATTCAGGATTTCAGAAGTGTGCAAAGTTGAAATTTATCAAAATTTATCAGATGGGAAAAACTGGCAACAAAATCAACATTATTTTCCAGCTCAATTGACATTTATGCAGATATCCAGCAGAAATATTAGTTAAACATGTATGTATGTATGTATATTTTATCTTAATAGAAAAATGCATTAAATAAGTATAACTTTTGTGAGATGTTCTTAAGTTAAAAGCAAGCATTTATTTTAATAATGCTCAAATTTTTATTTTTATCTTAATCCATTATTAATTCTGATTAGTATTCATATCCTGAAAATTATGATTTTCGACAGTAACGCTTTTAATTAATCGGAACAGGAATTTGGTATTTCAATTTCTTGTTGGAAGTCAAATCATTTTTACCATCACCACAGCCCGGAATAGGTTGACAGTCAACGTCAATGAATGCCTCAATCCCGTGGTCAGCC
>JAHZMV010007358.1:0-19439 GCA_027743765.1 Coecobrya sp. COE2
AATATTATCTTCAGGAAGCTTTCACTATATGCCAGGGCCTAAAAGAAAATGCCAGCCCACCCACACACCATGTCATAATCAAATCAAGACATCTAGTTGCACCTTGCCCCATGTCATCTCCACCTGCAGCCGCAGCAGCATATTATAGCTTTCTCCAGTAAAATTTTCCGCTTGTCATGGTGGTGGTGAATGTTCTACTGGTTGTTACTGTTGCTACTACGCTGCTGGTGTTGATGTCGGGGTTAATGATACCATATCTTTCTCCCGAGACTAATCCCTTAACCCAACTTTACTCCACTGCACTGATCCTCTCTTTTTCTCTCCCACACTGCCTCATTTAGCCCTTAGAGTTAAATATTGTGCGATAAAGAGTAGAAAGGGAAAATAGTGGTGAGTGAGTGACGCTGCCTGTTGACCATTACTACTACTTCCGTAAAGAAAGGGGAGGAAGCGACGTAATTGAGCTTAAATGACGTATTCAGCAGTAAAATTGTCTAATCTTCCGTAGAAAGCTTCCTGAAAAGTCATATTATCTTTTGATGATGACAATGATTCAACGAATGTTGCTAAATTACTACTCTTTTTTGTTTGCATGCATCATCATCAAATCAGCAACGCAAACTCTCTAAGCTAACATTGTGAGATTGTGGATGGTGGCGTTGGTAAAGGCAGGTTGTTGGTACCTTCTTCGCTGTGTAATCCGTAGTTGTGTGCGTGACTTGTGCTACTACACACCAATTTTATATCAAGTGGCTGCGTTTCTACTTTCTGGTATTAGTGGTGACGATCTTGCGGTATTGTAGTGGTGAAAGAAGGTACCAAACTTTAGATTATGTTGGCGGATTGCGCCACAAACAAATTATGCGATCACGAAAAAAAAAGCCTGATGGGATATAACAAGTAGGCGCTTACTAATGCCATGGAAAGGGATTTCAAGATTTCTTATATCATGATGCACGCTGATAATTTTGATGATGGCGAAAGACACAGAAGGAGTGGTTAGTAGAATGTTAGAAAAGGTTTCAATATTCCCTGGAAAATTCCTAAAGAAACACGTTGGATAGTGTACATAAATAAAGTGAAAACGAAATTTGTGATTTTTTAAACATTATGTCATGCATAACATGTTAGAGACATGAGTGTTGTATGCAGTGTTTTTTTTTCAAAACAACATGACATGACATTTATCGAAACATGTTTTTCACTTGTAGTAGTTATTACTTTCTTCCTTTTGCATTGCGTGTTATGGGAATGAGTGTGAGAAAAATCTCAACTGGGATATGGGTAGGGCTCATCAAAAATACACAAGCGCTTCATGATACACAGCTCAAGTGACACAAATTATTCAACAGGGAATACGCATTGCCGCTTGCTTCTGTTTACTTACTCCTTATTGTACGTGTCAATCCGAAAAGGAAAAAAATAAACTATTTGACCTTTTCACACTTTCATTTTTAATTATTTGGCAAAGAATTGAAATTTATAAGAAGATTTGTCTTTTTTTCAGTAAAAGCTTTTCATTTTTCATTTCCATAAACCTAACTTGAAATGTGAATAATGATCTACTCTCAAAGGAACATTCTTCTGTGAAATTAAAATTGGATTCTATTACTCCGGAGAAAATGTTAAATTTGGATGGTTGGATTGACAACTTTGCTGAAATCATTATCATTGAGCATGAATTAAATTTAATACATTTGAATATCTGACATTCTTCATCTGATAAAACCTTCTTCCGCCATTGTTGCATGGCTTTATTGAAAGCAGCTTGAAAACAGCTTGTTTTCAATGATTGACAGAACATGTTCTAATCTAAACTGACATTTTAACATTTAACAGTATTGTTAAATATTATTGTGTTTGAGGTATTTTGTCTATTTTTACATGGCCTCCTTTAATTCCTTATCTCTGCTATATACAAGTTCCTGTAATATGTCACCACGCACATCCACACAGTATAGCGAAAAGGTGTTCTTTGAAGGCAGGAAAATTACAGTCCTCTTACAGGTGGCTCAATACTTAAGCAGGGAAATTAATGACAATGCAGGTACCCGTATTTGTCTTACGCGACATGACATGCAAATTAATGCTTTTGTGGCATTTACTTGAATATTTAATACTACTTTAACTTGTGCTTTATGAAAAGTATTTACAGCATTTCATGTCATAACCCTCTATTTACATCATTGGACACATAAATAAATGTACTAATTGCACGTTAGCGACGCATTTAGCACTAAAGTTGGATCCACTTCCTACCACATTTCCTGCACTCATGACATACGCCTACTCCAGACTATTTCCAATCTAGATTAACCAATACCATTCTCCGTTTTAATTCTCAGGGAAAGCCTGAGCTATTTTAAAATTGAGAATTCTCTTCTCGTTTACTTCAAACTTCTCGCACAAGCTAACAATGTGTTTTGAAGACTGACGTCAAGCAGACTGCAACAAACACTTCTGCAGAATCACTTCCTCAACATGTTCTACCGTCCAGACAAAAAATTATTATTCAGTAAGGAAGCTGGGACACGCTGAGGAGAGGCACAATTTTAATGAAACTACTCAAGGTTGGGATGCAGCAGAAGCATATTTTTTCCTGGATAGTTTCAGAATAATATTGAATGTTTTAGGTGGCCGTGAAATGTATAATTTTTGCATGAATAGAGAAGGAGCCCATCATGCTTGTATCTTTCTTTTCCATACCGTCTCCTTCATTTGACCGCCACAAAGAAATAGCAGAATTATGGATGTCATCCACTGCGGATGCTTCCATTGATAGCTAAGCATGACAACAATAATTCCAACGCTCAATTTATTATGCACAACAGTGTGGCTGATTTTACCAAGATAAATCATTATTACTATTATTATTATTATCAGTAGGACATGGTAATAATGGTAGTACTTCTGGTAACAACCTTTACAGGGGAATCTACACCAGTAAACATTTTTGAACATTCATTCGCGTTTTAGTACGAACTGAAATATTATGTATTGATCAGTCAGTGACGAACACCATGGCATTAATGTTAGTTATACATAGTTATGAACAAAACTCATAGGCATTCATCCACACTCGTCAATTTTCGGTAGTCAACAACAAATTATTAATAACATCAAGCCCGAGTCTAACGCAAAACTAGAGACTAGGATCTACGAAATGAAATGAATTTGTACGTGTACGCAAGCACTTTTATCATAAATATTACAATTTATTCTACATTCTCTCTTGACAACGTTTATTAAGACTGTAGTCTTACTATATGCGACGGTTTCTGCTGGAAACGTTGTGAAATTTGTTGTGAAAACGAAAACAGGCTTTCTTCTTTCATCATGGTGTACAGTTTAAATTGTTGGCAATACTATAATGATATAACAATGCGTGCCAAAAGTACATTGTGTTTGTGCAATGAGCAGTTTTGTGTACTGTATAGCTTGGCTTTCTGCTTTGTACATTTTTATTATGCATATTGTGGTTTAACGTGCACTTGAGTTTTCCAAATATTTAAGAGCTCACATGACACAACAACCAAGTGTTTTTATTCTTCACAAGAAGAATTACGACAACAAATGGCTATTCAACTAAATCTTGTACGTGACCTGTAGCATTTGCTGCTCCCACTTTCACCTTGATATTCTCCTCCGAATAAATTTTAGCTTGGAAAATTATATAGAAAAAGATGCAGATTCTGCATACATGATGATATTAGTGATAAAAGGCAATACAAGCTTTTTTCATATCGGGTACCTTGTCAGTAAGTAGGTTTGTCTGAGAACAAAACTTGGTTAGTTGGTTGGTTTGGCAACCGCAAAATGCATGCGAGAAAAGAAAGTGGTGATATAATGTTCTGGTGAACTTAAACGAAGCGCCAGTGAAAGCGTAACATATAAGAGGAATAATAATGTTACGGTTTTTGATAAAAAGAAGCAATTTTCCCAAGTTTTTTTTCTTTTATCCATCCCACTTTGTTTCCAGCTACAAAGAATATACACCTACATTTACTTGAGAAACTGGAGTAGGATGATAGGCACTCAACAAGACATACAAACATATACATACCTTTCCCTTGCATATGGTGAGATTATCTTGCCTGCATAATATTTTCTGATACTCGGCTTGAATATTACTTGTATTCGATAAGTTAAACCAAAGAATACTCGCATGACATACTAGACAGACAGTAGGAATTTGATAAGGTAGCAAAATCGAAGTAGATGCACGCAGGCATGCATACACGTTTAAGTGTAGAGACTTGTTGTACAAAACACAGTTATTTTACGAGGGCTTTGCTGCTCTGTTTTACTCCTTCCCAAATAAAGATAAGTGATGCGCCTTGTGCTTGTTGTCGTCACGATGATGATGATTATAGTGCATATTGTGGGATACAGCTTTGGAAGGGGTGTAAAGACACCAGAAGCTGTTTTCTACCGATTATTTGCCTCATGTCTTTTTTTCTTACTCGACAATTTCAAAGTGGCAAACGATAGACAAGAGGAAAAAAACTATAAACTTGGGGGAACACTCAGGAGAAAACAGGATAAAGCCGTAGGCGACAGTATTATTTCTTTAGACAGGATATTTTTACGACCTTGCTTAAAAAGGAGTAAGTCTTGATGTATGTATGTATGTTTGAGAAAGTAAAAAAATATCCTTAGGTGTTAGCAGCGTTCCCTCCCTGTAGTTTTTTTTATTTGTCTCTTCCATTTGAATGTAACTTATGCTGATTTTAAAGTAGTCAAATCATACGTACTATAATACGTATACATTCGAGTCTAGACAATAACAAGCAGAAAAATGTTGCATATTCATGAGTACAGCATATTTTGTTTCTGTAAACAATATGTCTCTCTGCTGTAAACAAACATATCAAAGTGCGTGTTAGCTTCTTTGATCGACATTCTGTTTTCAATGTGTATTGTTTTTGGTATTTTTATAAATGACAGCATTTTCGTATTTCATTTCATTTACAAAACTGTAAGTATACTTAATTCAACATTTTATTTATATATCGTTTCAAAATTACAAGATTGTTTTTCAGTTTCCAACGAGCTCCTGACTCATTTGATTCCAGTCTGACGTCATATATCATTCATACTTCGTATTTATGCTTAGTATACGTATGTTCATTCACCATGATGCGTTAATGAGTGACGTCTTTAGTTACGACGAATATGGAAAATTTGAAAATGTGTGTATATGTATTTACAGAAACACAAAGTAAACTTGATATATTTAAGATCGTCCTACAGAAATATAGTGAAGGCTATAAATTGCATTGTTTTTAAAAATAAACTACACTCCTCCACGAGAGTCAATAATGAGCACGTAATACTACAATCGTATTATATTATGACGTAGATACAGTTTTCTTCTGTTGATCATCTCATGCTTGCAGTCAGTTGAATGAAAAAGAACAAATATAGGTGGTAATATTGTGCAAATGCCATGTGCCTCCAATAATATTCGTATGCTCGTTGAAGAAGAAAGTTCGTGTACACACGTCCCAAGAAAATATTTCTTTATGGCTCAACTCTTTTCTTCCTTATTCTTCCTTTTCTCCAGGAAATGGGCATTGTTGTGTGCTGCAACTCAACTGGCATATTTACTACTACACCTACTACCACTACTACATTTTCAGGACAATGACATAGAAGATCGGAAGAAAATAAAGAGATTCTTGCAATGTGAGCAGGTTCTTCTTGTACATATATACATACTCTACACCACCAACCACCGCTGTGAGACGGAGAAAAATAAAGTCTACATTCTTGAGGATCAGAGGATACTACTACTTCATTTCCAGCCCACCATTAACAAAAATGTGCCATGTATTGGTACTATTATTGTCGCCCTGTAGCTTAGACTTCACTATCTTTATAGGTATATAACTTTTTTTCGCATTTGCACACCAGGATCATGCTGAATTCAAGTTGATTCTTTTCTGTAACAATTTAGTATTTTCTTAAGTCTTAAACCAGAACATACATATATTGTTCACATTTTCGTCCACCTCCACTTCCTCCTAAAACGTAATAGGCTTGTTCTCTGATTGTCTCTTTATTCGATAAAATGTTCTCACAACAGCTAAGAAACAGGAAAGTAGACACTACTCGTGCAATTTAGAGAAAAAGAGATTTAGACGTGTTGTGTGGGTGTCACAAAATATCTTTTCAGTGCGAAATACTATCGTTCACTTTCTGTTTTCATATCTTGCCGTTCAAATACCATTATTTAAATATGAATGGATAGATATCTACATACCGTGTCACACTTGTTTTTCCTACTTTCACTCTTTTAGATTTGTCAGAGTAGCTCAAGATGAATGGCACCATATCAATTCAGGAAAAAAATCAGAATTCCGGCACCGAATTTGAGAAAAAATACAAGTTTTGACTTGTAACGTAACAACTTTACCATGTAACAGTCTTGGTACAACAAGCAGTACAAAGGATGCAGTATGAAAAAGAACATGGCACAAATCGTTAAAAACATGTTGGACTTGAGTGAATCAAGCGTGATGTGTGGTGAACAAGTAAATAAATAATATGCGATCGTGTATACATCTATTCTTCCTTGCTGACTGTGACAAAAATGCCAAATTCAATTTGGAAGCCCAGAAAATTTTCACTGGCCGTGTCCAGCTAATAAAAAATAATGAATTGTTCATTGCTGGCAAGTATAACTTGCTAATTTGTATGGTAGAAATGCATGCGTGCGAATGGGGCACTGTGAGACAACCACATATTTTTGCTGCTGTTGCTTCTAATTCAATTTTCTACCATGGTAGACCGAGACCGCACATAATCTAAAAATTTCAGAGTATCGAGTGGACCTCAAATGCAACAGACAAACTCAAGTTATAATTCCATTAATCCAAATAGATATGGTAGACTTCCAATTATAATGTTTTATTTTTTTGCTTCCAGACTTCTTCTAGTCATGCAGCATTAGTTTTCTCACTTTTTCCACACTTTCCATCATGAAAAGTGACAATAGAAGAAACCTATCTTATCGCTCCGTCTGTGTTATCTTCACTGTAGAGGAAAGAGGCACAAAAATAAACAGTTTATCTGTTACCAGACTAGATTTTTATGGCGTTGCTTGAGTTTCTTTTAAAATAAGATTTTTTCTGAAAAGTCAATCTCGTTATGGTATACGTTTCCCACAAACGCTATGCATATTTCATATCATGAGAATGCATCTTTCTTTATATAGCGCAGAGTCTAATGTGAATATCACCTGCGGTGATGATGGCGGTTGTAAAAAGCATCGTGTCAGTTTCAAAGGAAGATCACCATCTGTGTTTCTTGGAGCTGCATAAAATATACCTACATTTCTCACTGATGATCACATTTCACACTATATTTTATCACAATGCGCCCACTTGTCTGAAATAATGTTACATTGCTTTCAAGCATTTTCTCTTTTAGTTTTACCGAAAAACGGCATTTTATCAAGTCTTTTTCTCTTCTCTTCTTTGACAGCTGCTCGACTGGGATAAGGGGATCTTCATCATCAGATTTTGTTTTCAAAGAAAGAGAAATCAGCTTTCTTGCCTTTTCCTATATCGCCTCTATACCGTTTCCATAAATCCTCTTAAGTTTCTTGTGCTATTTACTATATTATGTAAGTTTAATTTTTGAGTGCATAGGCAGTAACCTTTTTATCGCTGTCCCATTCAATTATAATCAGGTGCTTCTAATAATGAGGAGAAGGAAAGCACACGTAGACTTATTTTGTTGCTTTTGATGTGTTAAGAAGAAAAACTGGGGAAAGTGGTCCTTTTTAAAATCAGAATAGGTAGGTGGTAGGGCAGCACAGTATCTCATTAATAGTGACAAGTGTAATATATTTTGTGCAAGGTAAAGTAGAATATATAAAGAGACCAAGTTCAAGATTTTCGGAGAAATCATTGAAATCTTTTTCATGTTGAGTGTGGTGGAGTTTGGTACTGAATAAAGTTTTCAAATTTGAAAGATATGGTAAAAGTTAAATATACACTATGCAGAAAATATGCATTTCGTGTTTGGTACTTTCTCTAAGAGAAAGTCATCACCTAGCACATAAGCTTTAATTTAAAATGTGAAATATAAGATCCCACTCTCAGTGATCGTGTCGTGCCAGGAGTCATTTTCCTAGTGGCAAATCTTCCCACTGATCTTATAATATTGAAATGAGGAATGAAATGAACAGTATGAGTTATCGTTACCATACTATCGTGTGTGCTTGCTTGGATTTACGGGTCATTTGATAAAAAAGAAGAGTTGAAGAACCTGGTCATTATTGTTTGACATGAAAAGAGTTCATTATTGACCGGAAATGTGAAAATGGCAGGTAAAAAAGGAGCAAAGATGCAGACATTTCATTCAATCTTAGGGTACCCTATTGTACGATTTTGAACTGCACTCATTACCATCAATTTTCTGCTCGTTGATTTTTAAAACTAAGTTATCACTCGCCTGACAAACCGTCTTTTCATGATTTTTTCAATGGCGACTACTACCCAATCGTATTCTGTGTATTATACCTATACACGTGTACGTATTTTTAGCACTCGTAACCCTCTGGGTCCACTAAATATTCACTATATCCCTGCGTATCATGTGGTTTAAGTCTAGCGACGCAATTCTCCACCAAGGAGATTTGGCCAGAAGATGGATAATAGCAGTTAGATATGGAATTGTAGTCAATGAAATGCTAGTACGCATGCATGTGTATTAGATTTATGACCCGACCAGAATAACAGTCCAGCTTTGTTATACGTAGGTAACATGCTCATTTCTTTCTTGGTAGTGATTATATCTCCCTTAACGGCTACTCAATTACTGGAAAAATCAAGAACCACTACTGACGCTAAACTCTATAGGGTATAATATGAGCTCGAAAAAAAACACTTTTTTATCAATGGACGGCATCTCATCAGAAAAGACGAAGATGTCAACAAGTCATTCCACTCCATTACACAGAAAGCACGACGAAAACTTATGGTGCTGCCTGGCTCACTTCCTCAGAGTCTATAAACCTTTTTTATATTTATTTTGACTCTACTGTTTAGCAATCCAAGTCAGTAGATGAAGCAAACGCATCTACTTTACCTAAAAATGTCTGTATGTCCATTCAAATGAATAAAATGCTAAATATTCGGAACCAAACCCTACCATAAGAAAGGGGTGACGTGCTACTTACAGCTTAATGGAATCAACTATTTACTGAAAGACTTGATACTGAGTGGTTATAAACAACTTTTTTTTAAAAAAAATTGCTAGTTCACAAGTTTCTTTGGTACTTTCGCATTATGACGGATATTACTGACAATGACTTCCGCATCGTGGAGTGCGTGAACAAGGCCAAGAATTGTTACTGGCACTGCATTTTATGTATATGTGTGATGTAGTGTGATAATATATATCGTCTAATTTTCTGTGAACCCACTTCTTGCAAAAAATGTGTATTAAATAGAAGTAAAGAAAGATGAATAAACGGCAAAGCAAAAGGAGCAACGCTGACAGAGAGAGAGGCTACGAAATAAGATGAGCTAATTGCTTCTAGTGCAATGAACCAAGAGAGGGATCAGTCAAGAGGGAAAGTGAGGGATAAAAAAGAACAAGTGAGCAAGTTGACGATTTCGTCGACGGCGGCCTAAATTCTATTACTCCTTTCATTTCTCTTTTGTACTTTTTCGCTAGCCACCACCACCACCATCACTGCTACTTAATCTTAACGCTGGCATCACCATCATCATCGTCACAGAGACTGGCAACCTGATACCAATGATTACCACTTACGAAGAATGACGATGGCGGAAGCTAGAAGCTTGCCAACTATTAAATCAAAAAGTGTTTGCTGTAGGTAATGATCATCGTGGTGGTTTGGTTTGGGTATTGAGAGATTGCAACATCACGTTCGTCCGCACACGCCACGAAATAATCGCTTATACACCTACCTTGGATTTTGGCTGCTCTAGTTTGATCTTTGTCTCTTTTTATCCCTCTTTCACTCTCTCTCCCTTTCTCTCCTGCTTTTATTGTCACCTTTTTTCACTCTACTCGTTCTTCCAGGACTTTTACTTTGAGTACCATTATGTTCCTACATGCTTATTATGTTGTGGAAGTACCAACCTATAAACCGCTTACTTCCAGTGAATAGCAGATCATCTCCTCTGGTACAAATGCTACCTACTACAATTTCACTGTAACTGTTGTAATGATAAAATAGTGGAATCGTAAAATGATGCCGGTCATTCACACCCCCTTCCCTGATTTATTAAAATGCAAATCATGAAGCGGATATTATAATGGCATGGTAGACCCAGCAAAACGCCACAAGGACAGTTTTATTCTCTGCTAAAATCCTCTTGGGATGATATAATGAAGGTGATCCGAGAATCGCTTTTCGTCTATCATACACGTAAATGATTTATGCAAAAATTGGTATGATTGCTGTAACATGAAACTCGTCTGCATTGCCTGTTATATCACATTGGACATTACAACCTTGTTTAGTTGGACAAAATAAGGTGCAAATCAGTAGTGTTGATGTTTCGTAACAAGTATATGATACATAACTACGATCCCAACAGAAGGCATTTTATAATACAAATATCATTGGGCAAAATGAGAAATGAATGTGCGTCACTAAACAATAGGTCAAGTATATTCATGTTGTTTATGAAAGGAGATTATTTTGAGTCTACTAGTATATATAGTGGTTATTATTGATTTGTAATAAAATCCATACACGTACCTAGTTGATTTGACTTATATAGTTCAGCAATTCTTCATTACTACCAACGCATAAAAATTTTCTGTGCGTGATGGATTGATTCATGTGCAATTAATGAGAACAGCTACATTTTGTGTATAATATTGTTATTGTCACCTTATCAAATGGATATGAGATAACTTGACCAGTTAATTAACACAGTTGCTCTTTTTCTCACACCCTACAAACAATCATGCATGACAGCGAACCATAAGAATTTTTCATGCGACAAGTTTATCATTATTAATGACTTTCCTCCAGCCACAGTGGATCCAGCTCTATTTTTACTGGCATTCCACTGGAAACCATTTCCACGTAGGTGGCAAGAAAAATGAAAGTAAAAGGTAAAAAGTAAAAAAAAAGAAATCTTACCTGGTTTGAAGTCAACAGGTGTTGCGAGTATATAATAGATAGAGTCTTCTTCTTCTTCTCTGGTTACAGACGATTGATAATTTTCCTGGACTTGTTTATTGCAAAAATTAATATCAACTTCCAAATACTTTTTTTTTCGTTTAATGTTCGGAGTCACTGGTGAATAATACAAGATTTAAAATGGGTAGACTATTAACTTCGCCCTTTGAATATTAGTTCAAGTGAAAGAGTAAAAGTTGAACAAGACTACTTAAAAGTTTAATTGAATTTTGTTTTGTATAAAGTTTACGAAGAGCTCTTTCTCCCACTTTTTTTTCTAAAATTTAAATTGAAACTATCCCTTTTTATGTTTATTATTAAGCGACTTTTGTATTACCGTTTTCAAAGTTTCGAACAAGGTATTGAGAGGAGAAAAATAATTCAGCTTGTACTTTTCCACCAACAATACAGAAGGAACAAATATGAAGCTGTTTTGGAGACAAGAATGAGTGATACAGACAGAGAGAAAGAGAGAGAAAGAGAGAGAAAGCGTGTGATTGCCAGAAGAAAAGGATCAGTGAGAAGGAAAAAGAGAAAGGGTTGAAAGATACTTTTTTCCCTTGTTTCCTTTTTCTGACTTATTATTGGCTATATTATTTTCTAACGCTTTTTGCGGTGACTCTGTCGTATGTACCGTGTAGGATTTTGTGTTCAGCTTCTTGACTTGAAGCGTTCCTCACTGTTCCTCCGTGTGCTCAGCTTGTTTAAACCTTCTAGCTCAGTAGTCAGCGTCAGAATGTGGGCCTCCAGCTTTCTCCTTGCTGTTTTATATGCTCATTCGTGTGGAGGAGAAGAGACAGCGGAGAGAATTGACGACGAGCGAGAGGGGAACGCAGTCAGAGAAAGAAAGAATTCTCAACACTGTCAGTGTGCAACTGCTCTTCTGTGTGTGCCTCTGTACAAGTGGGAAGCAACAGTGGAGAAAAGAATGGATGTAGTGGAAGTGGTGGTGCAACAGTGGCAATAATAATGCCACCACACAACTACCACCGCCACCAATACTCATGAAAATATACACGGGATTTACAGGGGAAAAGAGTAGGAAGGAAGGAGCTGGCAGAGTAGAAACCTGCTTAAGAAGAAAGGAAATAATATATTTTACACGATTTTCTCTTTTATTTTACGTTGCTGGCTGACTATTTAAACTTCATAGAGGGAGAGAGAAAGAGAGAGGCCGAAAGACTGTACAGGATTTGTGGAGATATTGTAATATAAAAATAAATAGTAAAAATATATATGCCAGTGTCTTAGTTTTACCATAGTATCAATAATAACTTGATACAATAATATGGAGGTAAAAAGATGAGTCAGTGAGTTTGAGTGAGTGTGCACCACACCACACGGTTACAATCTAGCATACTTATTTATGTGCATCTGTGGCCTGTTCCGATCGTAAAAAATCTTTCCCGAAAAAGAAAGAAAAAATTGTTATACAGCTGCTTTATTTTTTCCTTTTACCTTTTGCATCATCATCGCCACGGTCGTCATCATATTTGAACGCATATATATTTGTAATCGGCCGTTGCGAAACTTTTGACAGTTTTGTTCTTCTATTTGCACAGGACAATATTTTTTGCTTGCACGTACCAACCAACGACTGTTGTGAGACATGAACTATGGTTTTTTATTCTCCTTATGAAAAACAACATGACTTCTTGGAAGTATTACTCAAATCTGGATATCTACTAGAATTGAAGTCGATGCTTGTGTAATGCATTTTGTAAGGGCTTCGGCAACTTGACTCCCTTTATTCTTTCAAGTCGCGATTTTATTTTCAGGCAATCAAGCAAATGTCATGATGCGCGATGATTGAAACCCGATTTGGTTTTCTTTTTTAAACTATTTTGGCGAGAAAAGGAGAATACCTTTCCTTCCTCTTTACGTCAATGTGGAAACCTACAATTGATCAGAGCCGATTGGAAACGGTGTCGGACAAATAGAAAAATAAACAGTCGCAAATGTTTTGCCACGTAAAGTGTGAATAATACGAGACTTTTGATTAGAACGTAAAAAACGCGTAGTTTATGTTGTTATGCAACATATTAATACCAAACATACTTCCGCATTTAGTAGAAGAAGCAGTGAAAGGCATGAATACTTTTATTATATTGATTGACAAGTTAACAGTCTTGCCATGCCGATCAAATAATAGTATCTTGTGAGTTCGTTGTATTATACATGCATGTGTTGCGCGTTTATGTGCATTTAAGCGTAATTTTATATAACGTAACAAAGAACATATTTTACTTCAATGAAAATACTTGCATAGATATTCTTCTCATATCCAGTCCCAGTCAAAAAGCTTCTCCGGTTATGCAAAGGAAGATATCTTTTCATAGCTTTCCTTTGACATATTAGAAGATAGATGTAAGAACAACGAGATTCGGTAACAACTTTCTCCGATTGACTCCTGAGCCAAACATATTTACACCGGTTGTATGGAGATAGCTTGACAATTACTAATGTGAATTAATGATGAATTTAATGTTTTCCTACGCTACAGGTAATATACATTTGAATAGTTCAAAGAGTTTCTGAAAGTCGTTGCCAATAGTGATGATGTAGTTTCGAGTCGCAGCTTCAGTATGGAAAACTGCGCGAAATTCTTCTCCTTCAGTTAGTCTACTGCCACTGGATACCCCCGACAATACAAAACACGTATCGGTAATTCCTAGAAAGTTTCTTCAAAATGGAAAGTGACGAGTTGAGTGTGGTGGTGCTGGTATGATGTGAGAGATAGAAAGTAAGTCAGAATAAATTCTCTCAATATTTGAGAAATCATGATGATCATCATGTCCTTCAGATAAGTAAGCTAATCTAGAAAAGGGATTGAAGAAGAAAATCTCCCTGTCTGGCTGCTCCCTTAATAACCTGTTATGTACTCAGCAAAGAAGTTTGCAAGTCATGATTTTAAATTACATTTAAAAAATCAGACATCGCAGAAAACCAGACATAATCTCTGATCTGCACAGATTCGGTTGCAGTGCCTTAATAGTTGTACTTACACAACACTTCAGAAAGTCACTTGTCGTTGGGGCCTACAACCATGAGATTGACCAACAAATATTGAACAAGCATGCGTGCCAATGAAAATTCAGCAGTGTTCCTTTAAAGGTCAGATTTCTGGATGATGTAAAAACAGAGATTTTGTTTTTGTACATCCAAATCCTTTAGGCAAGGGTCTCAATTAAGTTGGGAAATACAATACATACATCCATAGCCGTAATATATCCAATTCAATTTCCTCTAGCCAAATCCGAAAAAGGGAAACAAAACTGCAGACCAGATTTATAGGCGTGCATCCGCGTGTGGGATTATTTCATGCAGGACATTATTGTAACGCCAACTCTTTTAGGGCTCTTATTTGACTATATACATAATTCGTGCTTTTTCTCTTTGTGTCTCTCATTGTCGGATTAGTCATGCAGCATATCGTGTCGTGTGTATCCTCCATATTACATATAATGGACCAAGAGAACCACGACCATCATACTGTTGCCTGATCGCTAGTATTCTTTCAGTGTCGTATGAAGGAATTTTTTGCGTAACTTGGTGCAAGTCAGGGAATTGGATGAGTAATAGAAAATCCAAGGAACAAGTGTGTTTTCTCTATTTCTGGCTGTGTGTCTTTGTTGAATATATAGCATTCGTGAGAGGAAAGCTGATTTGATATTAAAATGCCAGGCCAGGCCATTCCCAGGGTAGTCAGGAAAACGTTTGGTGTTTTGGTTTGGGTAGTGGATCAAATAAAGACGAAAAGTAAAGAATCTGTAAAAGCTAAGAATGTAATATTTAATGACGTCTCCACCCACTACTTCAATATTTTCTTTCGACATCAAGATGAAAGCGACCTGGTTAATAAATTGCGTATTTTTTAAAGCAAACTTTGATAATGATGAATGAAAGATCATTCAATCGTTCATCCATCATTAGGGATCATTTCTGTATGAAATATCCTATGATTTCATATACAGACATGTCCTGCAGCTTAGTGAATTACGAAATCAAGCTCTAACCGAATTATTGAACGGGAACGGAATATGGGTATGAATTAAACAGGTCAAAGATGAACGGCTTCTTATTTGTGACTGACAACTCCAATGTCTGAAACTGAGATTAATTTGTATTCGGATGCATGAAAAAAAACTTGTCAATTGAAGAGTATATTCGCTTCGCTTCATCTACCATTCCCATATTTTGTGTGTCCGCAGCATGGAGCAAATTATATGTCTCTTCGTTCGTATCATTTTCTAGCTCAGTCAGTTAACTAGGGCTCTTCAATCTTGTGAATCGAGATTTTTAGATCTTATGGTGTATGTATTTTCTAAATAACACATCGCAATATTTTTAAGGTGTAGAGTTGTTTAGGTCCGTTATCAGTAGTTAAGTCCTGCCTCTACTAAAGAGTTTTTAATTGTTCATCTGTATCCGTTACGGAATATAAACTCATATTCACCTTTCTTGCGTGTCGCATCGTATGTCAACACGAGCGGTTATATAATATTTTTAAACACCTTAATTAATTATTCCGTCAAAACGGGTAATATTAAGAAGCACAGATTCCCTTCAATCCCTCTCACTCACCATATTATTGTACAGTTTGTCAACTATCCGGTTTAATTTCTGTCGAAAAGTCGTATTAAAATCAAGCCGTCAAATGCCAATTGAATAACTATGTATGATGCAATGCGTATCCACTTATAGAAAATCTATGGGTTTATTATATTGTGAAATCAAATATTATGTCTTTGATAGACATTCCAATGCAATAGTTTGACTAATGTTAAAGTTTATGAGTTTAAATAATGCTGGCGGTCATGCAATGCTAGACAGACAAAGTCTATATATCAAAATTTCACGAAAATAAGCCAAACAATTTGACAGCATATCTATAATTCACATCTATAAACTCCACCTCTTGCTTTAAAAGAGGACAATTTACCGAACGATCAGGATTTATCAATTTGCCTATACAAAAATGTATGTATACAAACCTACAAATACAAAATATTTTCTTGCAATGCAACCATCCAAGTACAGCGGGTTCTCTTCTTCCAGTAGCGGTTGGGAATAATGTGTACAATTTACTTTCAATTAATAAACTAAATCGCAAAGGTTACTGTGTTTAGACGTATACGTATGAACTTCAAAATACATTAATTGTGCTACTAAGAGACAATAATCTTTTCAAAAGAACTGCAATCCTATTCTGCACGCATTCAGCCATTATCACTTTGTGCTTTTGACGACAACTTGGATATCCTGCACAAAGTAGAGGAACATAATAACAGCCACAAAAGTATTTAACCAAGCATGAAAAGGATGAATAAATACCACTACTTTAAAACTTTCTTCTTTTTCTATCTACTGGCCAAATTATCGGGTATTTAGTGATATAAAAGACTCATTTTGGCTTACATTTTTACTCTTTTGTACCCGTGGTAGTATGTTTGCGAGAGGAAAAGTTGTAGAAATAGCAGGATATGCTCCACTAACAGACAAATGTCCGCCTACGTGACACCCTTTAGAATCTTTGCATATGTGGCGGCGCGTGTTGGCGGTTCGCAATACTCCAGTGGTTAAAATACACAATCCGGGGCAGAGCTATACTTTAGTAGTCTCCATGTAGCGTTCATGACCTTGCATTAGCATAATTTCCAGCTTATGTACATGTATGGAAGGCACTTAAATTCAGGTGCCCTAAACATGATAACAACTAAAATTTGGTCCTTGATTTAGCATAAAATGTATGCAATTTTCAATGCTTGTGCATAAGAATGTATTAAATTATTTCGCATTGCAAAAGTATTGTCCAAAGCTATGCTATAGCGTAGTTTTTTGTGATGTACAATTTTAATCATTTATAGATCTTTTGATAACGGGCGAAGATTCATTACTTTACAAGAACACCTAGATATAATCAATAAACAAGCTTTCAACCCAATCTCACTTAAGCCCTGAAGCACTAACTGTCGATGGTTTTGAGTTGAATATGGCATTGCAATACTATTATCATTTTCCATGTAAAACGACATACAAACTTGTCATGCTAAAATATTTCAGAAATACGTAAATGTACCGGGTACCAGAAGTTAAGTTAATACGAGATTCCCGAACGTGTACTCTGGAAAATTACCCTACCCCGAATTGTGTACTTTAACCCAATAGTATTGCTGGTAGAAATATTTCTGGATGTAGGTATGGTATACCCACATATACTATCAATATTTTTAATATTCCATGTGTTTTTGCATAATGCCATTATTATTAATGTTGCAACTGTAGGAAAGTACAAAGGAAGTGTGTACAAACGGTAGATATGTAATGCAGTCAGTTATCACAGTATGCAATTATTTTCATCAACATGAAAAGAACAAATGGTATTAACAGCAAAGGATAGCATAGTCATAATCACCAACTACAACTTTTCGCATGCATCTCATCATCCCATGGAAAATTAGACGCTTTAAATATTCCACACAGTTTTTGTCGAGGTCGAGACGGCGGAAGCACCTAAGTAGATTTTATGCTCATTCAAGTTCGGCTAAAGTAAGGTGCATGCATACTACAATGTGGTGTAGAATTTTCACGGAGCAACAGTTCTTTGAAATAGTCCCTCTTGGCTTGATCATCTGCATCGCTACCGACAGCCCCAATTTCCAAGTTAAACCTAATGCTGCAGACGGGAACATGGCATCAGTAGAATCTTTGCAGAAATGTTGAAATACAGCTTAGACCACACAATTACAATATATATTAGGCATACATAGTTACTTGGTTATAGTGTTTGCTAACATGTTGCCTTATTCAGATTTAAAAGAACAAGTCAGGATGGAGACAATCTGGGCAAATACATTCTTCACCAGCAAGTGACAAGCGTTTCTGACTTGAAATGATTTATGCTGCTGGTATATAGAGCAAGGAGGGATGAATCCCAATTTAGTTACAGGGTCGTATGTATAAAAAATAAATTTATGACAATTCGCACGTCAATAAATGTAGTATGTGAATGTATTATCGTCATCAGCATCGTTATGCATGCAAAATTATATTATTGCTCTTTTATTAGATGTACCCTAACTTTTCCCAGTTTGTAAATGATTGTTCCTGCGATTCCATAAAATCTGGTGTATTTCTTGTAAATAACGGCGGGTCTTAAAATTTACTCTTTGTGACCAGGATGTTTAATAGAAGTCGGAGATAATCAGAAACAAACCAACTCACCTTGTTCTTTAATTATTGTTTTATTTCCTTATAAATAGGCTGCACGGAAGTACTAAGCCACTAATAGCTTATTTATTTTGATAACAGTTTCATAATTTAGGAAAACCTTTATCGTCTTCGTTGAAGTCACTGTCCCTAATATATTAAAATTATTTAATGCTTTCCCATTTTAATAGATTTCAAAATACTAAACATGACGGAATTAGTTTGAGTAATCTGAATGTTTTAATTCTTGGGGCATTATTTACAGGTTAGTGGAAACGTTGAATTCACCCCAGGCGTTAATTTGAGGCCGGCGGAAATGTCAAAGTTACCACATTTGCTCTCGGCAATAATTAGAGGAAATACGTTGACTAAATTACGTATTCACACTCACATAACAATTATGCTGAGTGTTTGTACGAAACAGCATGAGAAAGAAGATGGCATGACTTTTAAGCTAATTTCGATTGATGTTGACTGTTATTAAGCTGAATGGTAGGACAAGCGTTTATATATTTACATCAATCTCATTTCCGTTTTAACTAATCATTTCTGACAAATTAGTTGAAATTCAGTTATTCCGATCAGTGCTCAGGAGTCATCATATATCGTAATGCCATAGCACTAGAAATGTAACAAGTGTTTGATTGAGAAGACGTAAATGTAATTACTTATTTTAGATTGACATCATCTCTCCAAAATGAGTAGGTGTTAAACGAGAGAATTTAGACAGATATATAGTTAGTCCTTACGTTGAGATGAACTAACAGTTAATAATAATACCAGTACATAGATAGTCTGTATAACTGGGAAAATGGCAGTCTTTAGAAAAAAGGGGGCAAGTCAAGACATACGTCACACAGCAGCTGCTTCGACACCAACACCAACCTTCACGTTGTTTCTTCTTATTATTTGATGATGGAGATAGTGAAAGCAGTAGTGGGAAGTGGGATGTGATGTTGATGATGCAAAAACCAGGAGACTCCTGAAACCAAGGTGGTGATAGAAAGGCAAAAAACTGACTACCCATTTATTGTGAATCGGATTGGATCGAATG